>ML842805.1:0-38683 GCA_009831015.1 Picea engelmannii
ATTCTATTCTTTTCATGGGATAATTACCATCAAATGTTACAAAAACTGTTTCTAGATCTTCTTCTTCACTTGTAGAGAAAAATTCATCATCATCATTGCAATCAAGGGTTTTTGAGGGTTCTTTACCTTCATTTGAAATATCTTCATTATCTTCCTTTTTGCCAACATCAACACATAATTCTTTCCCTTCATTTGAAATGTCTTCAAGATCTTCCTTTGTGCCATCGTCACTTGATTCTTTATCTTCACTTGAAATGTTTTCAAAATCACATTTAGAAATAATGCATTCGAGAGTTTTTTATATTCTTTACCTTTACTGATCTTGATGGAGTTATCTTCAATATTTTCTTTCTCCTTCTTGCTTTGATATGTTTCCTCTAGCTTTAGCCATAGATCCTTGGTGGAAGTGCATTGTCCCATGCTCTCTTTGATAGGTCTTGAGAGTCCACTAAGAATGGTCTTGAGAGCCAATGCATCATTCTTCTTTCCTTCCCTTTGAGCTGCAAACTTTGACTTATTCTTCAATGAAACTGATCCACCAATGGCTACCTTCCAAATATTTTCTCCCATTTCCTTCAAATGTATTCTCATCTCTATTTTCCAAGTATAATAGTTTTCCTCATCAAGGATTGGAACTTCATTATCCATTTGTGTGTCTATGGATCTCCTTCAAGCTTGTTAAGGCTTGTAGTCAAGGCTTTCTCTAATACGAATTGTTGGACACACCTACCACACTTAGAGGGGGGATGAATGAGTGTGGGGCTCTTTTTCCCAAAACTTCCCTCTTTACATAAAATTCCTTAGTTAACATTCAACATTTATTCATTACCCATTGCTGTCATTTATAACCAGTTAGATGTGAACATATATAAGAAACATATATCAACAATATATCATCAACAGGTCATCACCACAAGGAACACAAAGAACACAACATGTATGAACAATTTTTCTTTTTATTATGGATAACAATCCGAGGGTTTTCCAACAAAAACTAAATAGAGTACAACACTACAAGAGCACCATCTATATATGTAAGAATCAACTTACATTCTTAGCACCAACTGAGATGAGGCAAAAATCCTCAACAGATATCAATATTTCAATAGGTACGCGACCTCTCAGTAGTGCAACCTACATGTGTACGCACCCTAGCTCAATATAGCCCGCGTATGTACGTTTCCAGTGTATACAAAATCCTGTGTATACCTTCTAAGATGTTAGGGTTTATCCTTCAAGATCAAATCAGATCATCTACAAACAATATATCATTCTCTTCTGTCTCTGACTATCCAATCTGCCCACCAGCTAGTCACAACACATCCAATCTCTCCAATAGCTTGTTCATGCTCCATAACAAAGCAATATCAATGCTATCTCAATCATGTATAAACAACTAGTATACCACATCAATCATGTCACCACTGAATCAAAAGAGTATTGCTCACTCCATCAACCAAATCAACCAAATTGAACCACATCATAGAATCCATACCAAGAATGCCCTAAGCATTCACAACACATCAAACAATAGTATCCATCAAGACAATAATGTAACCAAACCAGTGTCTCAGTGATAGATCTGAGCCCATAGAATGCAAATCTGGAATCTGCCTCATCATCCAAGAGCTTGGCACCAACTCAAACATAATTTTTCATCACTCCATCCACTGTACGTGCCCTATCCTCATACAACCCATGTGTGTACATGCCCTGGCCCATTACAACCCGCGTACACCTTAGAAACTAGGGTTTTTGAAGCTCCAAGACTTTTTTCGTCAAGTTTCTGACATTGCTGAAACTTCGATCCGTTCATGAGATCCTCCTCACGCTCTCTTTCTCAGAATAGATCTTCAATCATGCTCAAGAGATCCATACCAAAAATTCTCTCACAAGAATCTCTTCATCAATACTCCAAAAGATATTCTCGCAAGAATCTCTTCATTGATCCACCAAAAATGATGATGTACAAGAGACCATTGCTATCTTATTTATACTTTCATCCTCTAGGTCACATAACCCATCTTTAGGTCACTTAACCCATTTCTAGGTCACTTAACCTATTTTCCTTATTTTAGGGTTAACCACTTTCCATAAATAGAAAGTTCTCCAATACTTTATCATTTAAATATTCCTTCTTGATTTTGTCACCTTACTTTACCATTTCTTGATTTTGTCACTTCTCTTTATTATTTAAATAATCATTTAAATAATGATTTATTCTTTTAGGTCACTTAACCGATTTCTAGGTCACTTAATCCATTTATAGGTCACTTAACCTATTTTCCTCATTTTATGGTTAACAACTTTCGATAATTCGAAAGTTCTCCATTACTTTATCATTTAAATATTCCTTCTTGATTTTTTCACCTTACTTTATCATTTAAAAAGTCTTTCTTGCTTTTGTCACTTCTCTTTATTATTTAAATAATCCACCTTGACTTTGTCACTTTACTTTATCATTTAAATAATGATTTCTTCTTTTCAAGCACTTTGACTTCTTTGACCTTGTGGGATTCAAGCCTTCATATGGGGATCCTTCAATTTCGTAAGGTCGTAACTCTCAAACCATGGGAAGTTATGTGAATTTACACATACCACCAGAAATGGTATGGCAAGCACTATCCATCTAGGATAGTTTCACCAACAAATTCATAGATATTCATATCATTATTCCACATATAAGCACAGGTCCTCGAACCATTCTTCTAGGATAAATCAATCCACAAAGCGTCTTCCCATGAGGGCTTTCACGATAAGGGGACCACATTGGAGTTCATCCATTTGTGCACCTTATCAATCATGATAAGACAATAATGAGTCATCTATACATTTTTCCAACAATGCATCATATACCAATGAAACCACATCGATCCATGTTCATCATGTATCAATGAAAACTCATTGATCCATCTTCATCATATCAATGACAACTCATTTATACATCTTCATCTATGCCTTCTCATAAAGAAAAATACATATTACATTACATCAATCAAAAATCAATCAATCCTTTGGCATCAATCAATCACTTGACATAAATCAATGACATCAATCAATCAAACCATTGGCATCAATGACAACATGATCCAACATGTATTGACTACCATAAAATCCTCTAGTTCATCCCAATCTAAAACAACAATCGTGGTATCGGGCCTTTTCCCAAAGATATTATCTCTAGCATTTCTTTTAACTTCACAGGTATTCTCATCATGTTTTTCTTCATAGAAGTTACTCCAAGTGTGATTCATTATGGCCTTTGTATGAAAATTTATTTAATTAGTATTTATAAAAGGTGCTAGGGAAGAAGAAGAAGCCCTAGGGGAAGAGGAAGAGGAAATTCATTTTCGTTCATAGGCTATCATCCTATTATACATATCTTGCATGAGCTATAGAATGACAAACATGTCTATTTTCTTGAGTAATTATCCTTTAGGAAGACTCGTTCTTTCAATATTCAATTCATATTCTAGGGAAGTCTGAAGGGTGGAACTAATTTTTAAATAGCCTTTTCTTCAATTCTATGATGATAAGGAGAAGATAAATCATTATAATAATGCATGAAAGAAGCTTGATTTTGAGGACAAATTAGTTTGGGGATTTTATTATATATCTTGGAGAAAAAAAGGTTAAAAAACTTAATGGTTTCACCATCCTTATAGGAAATATTGTTGTATTCCCTTAACTTATCAGTTTGACTCTTTGAATGTCCATAAGTGGATTTGACCCAATAGACCAATTCTTCCCATGTTGAAAGGATTTTGGGTGGGAGATCAAAAAAATATACTGCAGCTTTCCCTTCAAGAGAATTGACAAATAAATTGATGCAGGAGCATCTCTCCATGCCAGTTAGCCAGCCAGCCAGCCACATCAGCGCATGCATTCAAGGATGAAGAGAGGCGTAGCCTTCATCTTCAATTTTGAATTTGAATGTAATTAATGTTGTAGGTTGTTGAGCCATGGAGCCGTGCCTTTGTGCAAGCATTAGAGTAGGTAGGCCTTTAATGTTTGTAAGGCTAAGATCTAGATCCATATGGTGGACTAGACAACCCATTCAATGTAATTGAATAGGGTAGGTAGGTTGGAGGGAAGCGCTCTAAGAGCCCCCTCATGTAAAAGATCAATGGGGGGATCTCATTTTGATAAGGAGAGGAGTGAGTAGGATGAGAAGAGAGTCTTCGAGTAGAGATCAGAAGAGAAGGATCTGAAACCTTGTTACAGGTCGTGCTCAGAAACACCTTGTAAAAACATGCATTTGCCATTTAATATATATATATATACAACAGTTTTTCCTGCACACTTTTGTGTTGAATGAATGCCTGTGAGTGTTCTTTATATGCTGTGAATGTATGTTATGTTTATGCATTTGCAGGAGTTGTTTTGGCTTCAATCTTGAGAGGTCTTTGATGCTTCACACCAGGAGGGTGTGACAGAACACTGTGGGTTCTAATAGCCATGCACAGAGGGTGCATTTCTGAACTCTGCGGAGTCAGACAAAGGCGTGCCAGGTGGGCACAGAAGTTGAAATCAACAACTCGAAAGAAAGACCTGTGAGGTTACTGAACACCTTAGGAGGCAACGTTGTGTAGGGAGAACACAGTTGCATACAGAATCTCTAAGGAGTTCTGTGAAGCTCTGTAGGAGGGCATTGAGCAGGTGTAAGAAGTGCACAGAAGAACTCTGTTGTGAGTTCTATATAACTTTGCCAGGAGGGCATTGAGGTAGTGTGCAGACAGGCACAAGGAGAGAACTCTGTTGAGTTCTATATTTTGGAAGAAGAGTCCAAGGAGAGGGATCTTCACAGGTTTGCTGAACACCCTGAAAGTCTCAGTAATAGGTTGCTTGAGCAAAGGAGTGCTAGGAGGGCATCCCAATTCTCCATTTGAGGGAGAAAGGAAGAGGACGAGTTTCCTTGGAGGTCGAAGCTACAGGAAATCTTAGGACGGATAGCGCATTATGTGCGCAGAGACCCTGTAGGGGCATAGGAGTTAAAGAATCTTTCAAGGGTTTGAAGGTAAAAGCTCATGAGGAGTAGTTCTTTAGGTGCACAGAGCATAACTACAAGGAGTGCAGAAACCGTAGAATTCTTTGAAGAGTTCAGAGTTCCCAAAGCTCAGGAGGGATATCGTTTTCATATACGTGTGGGAGTACTCAAGTTGAAGAGTTTGTAGAGAAGAAAGGGAGCAAAGGTTGAGGCCTTTGGCTTTTGGAAATTCTTCCAAGTCCCGGAAGAAAGCACTGAAACTCAGAAGGAGGCATAGCAGCCATCCGGTTAGACTAGGAAAGAGATCTGGACCATTAGTTTTCATGTCCAAGAGGTAGTGCAACAGAGGAGTGCACAAAAAGAAATCGGTCTGAACTGTTAGATCTTGAGCAAATCACCTGTCATTCATCGGACCTGACAGGAGCTACATGAGGTTTAACTTCGTGAACAGGAGGGTGAAAGTCCCGAAAGAGTTGACATCAGGATATCGACAATCGAGATATCGGAGGTCCTGAGGACGAGAAGTCGGGACACTCAACATCAAAAGTCCTGAAACAACGAATTTGATCTAAGCCATTCCTCTGAGGAAGGATGCATGTCATGCGATCATCCAATTTGGAGATCCAGACACAAGGACTCACATAGGTGAGTGCTTTTGACTTTGCATCTGGCGAAGTCCCGAGATTTGATCTGGACTATCCATCAGCTGGGACACGTGGCAGGAATCGAGAGCCATTGGAATCTTGGAAGTCTGGAGACCAAGAGTTCGAGACCTTTTGAGTCCCGAAACAATGAAAGGATCACAGCCGTGGATCTAAAGAAGGACACGTGTCATGTGATCATCCAAATCGGAGATTCGGCCATCAGGGCTCACATAAGCGAGCAGTTTGATTTTTTATTTGGCGAACATCGAGGTTTGATCCGAGCCATCCATCTTAAGAGGACACATGGTAGAAATCGAGACCTTCGGGAAAATTCCCGAAAGTGGAGAGTCCATTGGCATATCGGGATTCGGCAGATCGCGAATCCTGAGGACACAAGCCACTTACATTTCGGAACTGTGAAGTTCGAAACCCCGATAAGGAGGAAAGTTCTATTGTGGGGCCAATTGTCATCATACCGAAAAATCGAGATTCGAGAGATCGCAAAAATCGAAGAAAAATGTGTTTCGGCATTTGAAACTGCGAAGTCTCGAGGGAGATCCGGAGTCGTTGGTTTAGTAGACGATCATGGTCATTGATCATGTTTATGTCGAGAAGGGGAGAGTCCATCGTAATTTCAAAATTTTACATTTCGGGAGTTTCGAGGACAAGAAGTCGGAGCATTTCGGCATCGAAAACCCTGAAATCGCGAAGCAACGAGAACCATCCATCATAGGAGGACGCGTGGAAACAATAGAGGTTTTCAGGAAAAACTCCAAAAGGAAAAGGCATTTTGGGAAAGTAGGAGTCAGTATTTCAGGAGTCGAGGGAATGGGAGGTCGGACTTTCGAATAAGGAAATCTCGAAAGAGATAAGACTACGGTATTATGAGGACTGGTCACATGGACTAGAGTGTAACCAGACGGGGATAAGGAGAGAAGGGGCTCTTGTGAGGTTAAGTCCTGAAGGAAATAGAGCCGTGGTCCTATGAGATGGTGGTCACAGGGACCAGAATATAGCCCATGGGGATAATGATGATTGAAGTCATATCGGGAAATCGGGATTCAGAAGATCGGGAGTCCTAAGGGAAAATGCGTTTCGGCATTTGAAAGCCCGAAACCCTGAAAAGGACTGCGGTCATATAGGGGAAGGTCATATGGGCCAAGACTTATCCCTTAGGGCTAGTCGCTGAAAAAGGTGTTTCGGCATTTCAGAGATTCAGCGTTTGGGGAATCGTTGTCATCGGGAATTAGGAAATCCCGAAGCTCTAGATCACATTTCCTATGAGGAAATTGTTCGCAGTTGCATTCGGGTCGTGAAGGAAAAGTAAGGACCTGTGGATCATATTGTTAATAGGGATTCCAGTGGGAATCAAAAGAGTCAATTTCGGCTCACTTGGTGAATGAACGATCCTGTGAGCAGACGTAGAGTGCGTTTAAGTCTGAATCAAGTGGTATTAGAGCCCGATTCTTGTCTGTATATTTCAGGTGAGGGAGGCATAAGAGATAAAAAGCACTCTGATACACTGCATCAGTTTGGTATCAGAACAAATTAAGACAGAGTGCCAAAGACTCTGTGGTGGTTGTTTGCAGGTAGGCAACAATCTAGAAGGCAGTCAGGAGGACTGTAGGAGAAGCTGAGACACGCAGGGTGCAGGAGTGAGCATCAGGTTTTCCAGGAGGGCAGACATGGACAACAACATGGCTACTGAAGGCCATAGGTATGCTGAAAGGAAAAGCCCAGAGTTGATGAGCACAACCGAAAGGGGAAAAGAACTTGAGTTTGAACTGTGGATGCAGCAGAATACCAAGCCGAGATGGGTATATGAATGGCCCATGAAGAAGCCGAAGATAAATTGGCCAGTCAAGGAGTTGATGCCTAGAAGACAGCATGGGTTATTAAGAAGATAGTTGAGGCATGCTGAAAACCTCGACAGACCTAAGGAGATGGGTCATATATGTGAACCAGAGACTGGGAAAATTCTCGGTGAAGAGAATGAAATGGGATCAGATGAAGATCTCAAGAACTGCCAGGAGGGCAGAGAGGAAATTCCAAGTTGTTAGGTGGGTAAGGAGTTGAGATCAACTAAAGATCTCACAGACTGTCAGGAGGATAGCCAAGGAATTTCACATTGCCAGCTGGGCAATGAAATGAGGTCGCAGCGGGATCTCAAAGACTGCCAGGAGGGCAGTGGAGGCATCTCAAATTTCTAGGCGGGAAGAGATAATCATTCGAGACTATCTGAAAGTCTCATGGACTCAGAGGTGAGTTCAATTCAGCAAGGAGTGCTGATGAAGATGGGATCAGTTGATCTCATAGTCTGTCAGGGAAGCAGCGAATAGATCCTATATTGCCAGGTGGGCAAGGATGAGAAGATGAGACTATTTGAGGGTCTCATAAACTCAGAGGTGAGTTGGAATCAGCCTGAGGAGCTGACAGAGTAGGTGAGCTCGGAAATGTATTTAGATCAGCATATGCATCTGACAGAGGAGGAAGATTGGAGAAATATTCTAATGATTGGGGGAATTGAAATATTCCTACCATTTGCCCAGGAGGAGGAAAAAATATGTGTTGTAGATGCAGCAATAGCAGAAGAAGGACAGCTAGCTGAGACTGTCAAATAAGAATTGGAGTAGAATTTAGAAGCTACCCAAGTAGACAAATAAGAAGATGAGCATTCCGAGGAATGGCTCAATATTTTTAGCCAGGAGGCTGAAAAGACTGCAACCTGGGAGTTTGCAGAAGAAGAAGAAGAAGAGGTAGACAAATTTTTCTTTGTTGATCTGTATGAGGAGATTGAAGCCCTGGAGAGAAGGGTGAAAGTGCAGGGCATGCACATCCAACAGGTGAAGTTGGAAACCGATGAAGAAGGTGTGGGAGATCACAGTGATTTGCCCATGTGCTGAAAACTTTTGCAGCTGAGGAGACTGGATGAATGGAGCCAGACACTGGAGTAGCTGGACAAAGTGATAGGAGAGATCAGGGAGTTGATGATCCAGTCAGCAGGAACTTACAGCAAGGAGAAGCTGGGTAGAAAAGAAGTAGCAACAACAGTAGCACAGAAGCAGTAGCAACAGCAGCAGGGAGATGGAGTAGATGAACAACTCCAGAGATTTGTTTGGGATCCAGGGGGATTTCAATAGATGAGATGGGAAGCTCATGAGCAGCAGCTCATGATTTTGAAGCTGAGGAGTATGATGCAGGAGCATCTCTCCATGCCATTCATCCAACGAGCCAGCCACGTCAGCGTATGCATTCAAGGATGAAGAGAGGCTCATCCTTCATCTTCAATTTTGAATTTGAATGTAATTAATGTTGTAGGCTATTGAGCCATGGAGCCATGCCTTTGTGCAGGAATTAGAGTAGGTAGGCCTTTAATGTTTTTAAGGTTGAGATCTAGATCCATATGGTGGACTAGACAACCCATTCAATGTAATTGAATAGGGTAGGTAGGTTGGAGGGAAGCGCTCTAAGAGCCCCCTCATGTAAAAGATCAATGGGGGGATCTCATTTTGATAAGGAGAGGAGTGAGTAGGATGAGAAGAGAGTCTGTGAGTAGAGAGAAGAAGAGAAGGAGATGAGACCTTGTTACAGGTCATCCTCAGGATCACCTTGTAAAAACAAGCATTTGGCATTTAATATATATATACAGCAGTTTTTCCTACACACTTTTGTGTTGAATGAATGCCTGTGAGTGTTCTTTATATGCTATGAATGTATGTTATGTTTATGCATTTGCAGGAGTTGTTTTGGCTTCAAGCTTGAGATGTCTTTGAGGCTTCACACCAGGAGGGTGTGACAGAACACTGCGGGTTCTGATAGCCGTGCATAGAGGGTGCATTTTTGAACTCTACGGAGTCACACAGAGGCGTGCTAGGTGGGCACAGAAGTTGAAATCAACAACTTGGAAGAAAGACCTATGAGGTTACTGAACACCTCAGGAGGCAAGGCTATGTAGGGAGAACACAGTTGCATACAGAAGCTCTGAGGAATTATGTGAAGCTCTGCAGGAGGGCATTGAGCAGGTGTAAGAAGTGCACAGAAGAACTCTGTTGTGAGTTCTATGTAACTCTGCCAGGAGGGCATTGAGGTAGTGTGCAGACAGGCACAAGGAGAGAACTTTGTTGAGTTCTATATTTTGGAAGAAGAGTCCAAGGAGAGGGATATTCGCAGGGTTGTTGAACACCCTGAAAGTCTCAATAAGAGGTTACTTGAGCAAAGGAGTGCCAGGAGGGCATCCAAATTATCCATTTGAGGGAGAAAGGAAGAGGACAAGTTTCCTTGGAGGTCGACGCTACAAGAAATCTCAGGACAGATAGTGCTTTATGTGCGTAGAGACCCTGTAGGGGTACAGGAGTTAAATAATACTTCAAGGGTTCAAAGGTAAAAGATCAGGAGGAGTAGTGCTTTAGGTGCACAGAGCGTAACTGCAAGGAGTGAAGAAACTGTAGAACTCTTTGAAGAGTTCAGAGTTCCCAAATATCAGGAGGGATATCGTTTTCATATACGCGTAGGAGGACTCAAGTCGAAGAGTTTGTAGAGAAGAAAGGGAGCAAAGGTTGAGGCCTTTGGATTTTGGAAATTATTCCAAGTCCCAGAAGAAAGAACTGAAACTCAGAAGGCGGCATAGAAGCTGTCTGATCAGACTCGGAAAGAGATTTGGACCATTGGTTTTCACGTCCAAGAGGTAGTGCAATAGAGGAGCGCATAGAAAGAAATCGGTCTGAACCGTCAGATCTTGAGCGAATCACCCGTCAGCCATCGGATCTGACAAGAGTTGCATGAGGTTTAATTCGTGAACAGGAGGGTGAAAGTCCCGAAAGAGTTGACATTGGGATATCGACAATCGGGATATCGGAGGTCCTGAGGATGAGAAGTCAGGACACTCGACATCAAAAGTCCAGAAACAATGAATTTGATATAAGCCATCCGTCTGAGGAAGGACACGTGTCATGCGATCATCCAATTTGGAGATCCAGACACCAGGACTCACATAGGTGAGTGCTTTTGACTTTGCATCTAGCGAAGTCCCGAGATTTGATATGGACTGTCCATCAGTTGGGATAGGTGGCAGGAATCGAGAGCCGTCGGCATCTCGGAAGTCTGGAGACCAAGAGTCCGAGACCTTTTGAGTCCTAAAATAGTGAAAGGATCACAGCCGTGGATCTAAGGAAGGACACATGTCGCGTGATCATCCAAATCAGAGATTCGGCCATCGAGGCTCACATAAGCGAGCGGTTTGATTTTGAATTTGGCGAAGACCAAGGTTTGATCCGAGCCGTCCATCTTAAGAGGACACGTGGAAGAAATCGAGACCTTTGGGAAAATTCCTGAAAGTGGAGAGTCCATCGACATATTGGGATTCGGTGGATCGCGAACCCTGAGGACACGAACCACTTACATTTTGGAACTGCGAAGTCCGAAACCCCGATAAGGAGGAAAGTTCTATTGTGGGGCCAGTTGTCATCATACCGGGAAATCAGGATTCGAGAGATCTAAAGAATCGAAGACAAATGTGTTTCGGCATTTGAAATTGCGAAGTCCCGAGGGAGATCCAAAGTCGTTGGTTTAGTAGACGATCATGGCCATTGATCGTGTTTACACAGAGAAGGGGAGAGTCCATTGGAATTTCAGAATTCGGCATTTTGGGAGTTCTGAGGACAAGAAGTCGAAGCATTTCGGCATCGAAAACCCCGAAATCACGAAGCGACGAGAACTGTCCATCATAGGAGGACGCATGGCAACAATCGAGGTTTTCGGGAAAAACTCCGAAAGGAAAAGGCATTTCGGGAAAGCAAGAGTCGATATTTTAGGAGTTCAGGGAATGGGAGGTCGGACTTTCGAATAAGGAAATCCCGAAAGAGATAAGACTGCAGTCTTATGAGGACTAGTCACATGGACTAGAGTGTAACCAGACGGGGCTAAGGCAAGAAGGGGCTCTTGTGAGGTCAAGTCCCGAAGGACATAGAGCCATGGTCCTATGAGATGGTGGTCACAGGGACTAGAATATAGCCCAGGGGGATAATGATGATTGAAGTCATATCGGGAAATCAGAATTTGGAGGATCAGGAGTCCTGAGGACAAACGTGTTTCGGCATTTGAAAGCCCGAAACCCGGAAAAGGACTGCGGTCATATAGGGGAAGGTCGTATGGGCCAAGACTTAGCCCTTAGGGCTAGTCGCTGAAAAAGGTGTTTCGACATTTCGGAGATTCGGCGTTCGGGGAATCGTTGTCATCGGGAATTAGGAAATCGCGAAGCTCTAGATCACATTTCCTATGGCAAAATTGCCCGCGGTTGCATTCGGGCCGTGAAGGAAAAGTAAGGACCTGTGGATCAGATTGTTAACAAGGATTCCAGTGGGAATCGAAAGAGTCAATTTCGGCTCACTTGGTGAATGAACGATCCTGTGAGAAGACGTAGAGTGCGTTTAAGTCTGCATCATAAACACATGCAAATGTTGTTATCGTTAGCCCTTATGTTATGAAAAGCATTACAAAATGATACCAAGTCTTTATTTATGGTGACGGTACCATTTCCTGAGAACCTAGGTAAATGATCTTTGAATTTGTGTAGTGGTTGTTTGGTTGGTGAGAGATTCAAAGGAGAAGACATGTGCTAGGGGGTGGTTGTAACATCTTCCTCAAATTGAAAAAGTCCATATTTCTTAATGACCTTAGCAGGATTGGTAGTATATTGAATAGGGAATTTATGACTATAGATACTACCAATCACAGATGAAGCAGAGGTTTGTGAGGAGGTGGAACCTCTGATGCCACTACCATTGCCTGAAGAGATCATATTGAATGTGATAAGTATGGGTGATGAAGATGAACTTGAAGAATTAGATAGGGTTCTCCTAAGAGAAATTTTTTGTTAATAAGACAATTTTTCTTCTTCCTATTTCATAAATAGGGGTAACTTTAGGGGACAATCCTCTTCTTATTTGAGAAATACGAAAATTAAAGGACATGAAATAAAATATTAATAAGTTAAGAAGAAAAGTTTTTTTTTTTTTATGGGTTTCCTTTGGCTAGCTTCCCAACGTTCACAAATATTTATGTCTGTTTCAATTGCTTCCCAAGAGTATTCAAGTTCAACACAAGTACTAGCAGTATATAAAATAACATTGAATAAATTCAAGGTAATTTTGGTCTGGTCATCAAGACCATTTCCAATATTAGGTTGTCTCACAACAGGTACTATCATGGGAAAATTAATCAAAGAGTAATCAGAAAAAAATAAAAAATAAAATAAAATCGCAATACAATCAACCAAATAAATATGGAAAGATCGCCCTAGTATGGTCTCCAAATAAATGTTGAGGAAAATGTATGAAAAACCTTACTCAAACATTTTTACATCTTGCTAGGCTAATGCAAGATAGTTGGGAATACTACCCGGAGTTTATAGCCTTAAATTCAAAACGATCACTTAATCCACAGGTAATATGTATGAGGGACCAAGGCTGATTTTATATTTTATATGTAACTATGCAAAAGGAAAAAAACCAGAAATATACATAAGTGCATACATGAATAAGAGATAAGGATAAAATCAAAATCTAAAAAATATCATTAAGATACACATGTGAGATTGAAATCAGAAACTTTTTTTTTATTAACTTCATTCTGGTATACAAAGAAAAATTATATTTACCAACCACTTCGAGGGTGGGGACCAAAGTCAGATTTAGAAGTCTTCGATGGGAACCATACAAAAAGACTCTAGTCCAGAAAATTGAAGATAAAGATATGGATCAACTTACCATAAAAATGTTTTCACTTGAATCTGCAAAATATTATATATCAGTCATGAAATCTAATCCATAAACAATCAAGAACACATAGACTACCAAAGAAAAAATTATAACCTTTAGAAACAAGGTGTTGAAAGATATGATTCATTTTTTAATCTTGTTGCCTTCAATAAGACCCTGTTGTCATCAAAATCATTTATCTTTCTAGTAAACTCAGAATGAATGAAGAGAATAATTATCTCACAAGTATAGATCAGACCCTGTATCAGAGGTTCTCCTTTTGTTCTCTCTCTCCCCCTTTGTCTCTTCTTTTGATTGATCTTTTATTCTTTCCTAATAAGTTATGGTAGTTCAACTACCTTTATTTTGTTAAGCTTAATTAGCTTAACTAATTAATTGATACAAAATAATAATAATATATAAATAAGGGTCTATTTACATAATAACTAAATAGGTGGGACCCCTTGTCACTCCAATTTTGATTTCTTTAATGATCATCAAAATATGAATTATAATACCCCAAAAATTAACTCAAATATTCGCCTTGTAACTCCCATCCTCATATTAATAGTCAAATATTTTGGTATCAAAATAAAACATGATTATAGCCAAAAGTAGAATCATATCCATGTTGTCCAAAAAAAATCTTTCTAAATGTGTGTTTTCTATCCAAACATTATGTCATACCAATAAAAAATTGTCCTCCAAAGAAAATAACATTAAAAGCATTAAAACCATATTTGTTGTGAGAGGCGTTTTGCCTCTTTTCACTACTTCCTTCGCTTGATCCCTTTTATGATTTGTCATGTGCAACGACCTTCAATTGATTAGAACCTTGTGGATGGATTCCACTAATGACATGGGAAAAACTATCTTTGAGGTGGAGATGAGAGGACAATGATTTAGATGAGTCTTTGGAAGACTCGGAGGGATTATTCACTTCTTTTCCTTTATCTAATTCTAGCTGGAGAATGGCAGTTTTTAATATGTTTCTTTCATGAGATGACTGAATTGGATAGGTAACATGATTAGCTTAGGAATTTGATTTGAATGGTGGTGGAGGAGGGGAAAATGGCAACGATATTGTAGGCCAACCATTATGCCATGCAATAGGCTGATGGACGATCTCTTGCCATATATAATTGGCGGGTTGTTTTGACTGCATAAAAACTTGAGGGGGAACACATATACTAGAGAAATTTTGATGTGGCTAAAAATGAGGCCTCTCGGATCTAGGTTGTATAATTCCTTGGCGAACTAGATTAAAAAACCTATCTTGGAAAAGTTGATTTAGTTCTTGTGTATCAATGCCAAAATGTATTAAAAATCATGGCCTTCTATGGCCTCTTTTCCAATTATTTCCTCTACCCTTGTTGCACCTCTGCCATTGCTTCCCCTGCTAAAGAAACTCTTCCTGAACTAATATTCCAATCAGAATATGAAAACTTTTAACAATCCATTCACTAATACTCTACCTAAATAAAATCAATATGTTGTCTCTATCATTCACAACATAAGAATATGAAATCCATCCATTGACACAACTCACCAAATATCGAATTTAATAATCAACTGCAATTGAACATGGAATGATAGGGTCATTGGGAATATGAGGGGATTTATATTGAATGAAAAAATTATAGCATGGACGAGAATCAACAATAAATATTGTTCAAGCAATACGCAAAGTCCTTTTCTTACAAAAATAATATCTGCATATCACAATTTCCAACTAAAATCAACATCCAATCCTCTTTAATCCTTCTCCTTTAAAATTGAAATTCAATACAATAGAACATGGGATGCATTAAATGTTATTGGGAAGGTGGAAAGAATATAATGAGTGAAAAATGAGACAATGAACGAGAATAATAGCGATTACTATTATGTTACAAGAAATAACATTCATTGACTTTCAAATCAACATTTCCAATATCCACAAAATCATTTTAATATCCATTGTTTTCTATGCAAATTTATTTCCAAAACTTCCACCAAATTATGTTTGTGCCATAGTTCTCTTTTAAACTTCAGCACATAGAATCCATAACATGGAAACAATCTTTTTAAACTACGCAATATAAAACTTAAGGAAAATTTATAAGATTATCAAACCTGTGAATTTATTTTCTCCTTTTAAAAGCTAGCATAACGTTTTGTAGGAGATTGTTTACAAAACAATTGACTCAATCATAATCATAAAAAAATGCCTCAAAACATCATGAGAGGAAGAGAAAGATAAAGCTATCGTCCTTTTGTTATATAAAATTTACATCACAACCTCAAATAATAGTTGCAAACAAACCAGGTTCAAAACCCCAGTGTGAACGTGGTGAACATAAAACCCTCATCATTCTTCAATTCGACAAAATTTCCTCATGGGTAAATAATGAGTGAGTCGTGGTTATGTGGGTCGAATCAATATTCCCACTGTTTGGTCAAAATAACCAAACAAGATTTTGAATCTGGGTTAATATTTATTTAATTGCCGACATTATTGGATGGGGAAACAAGTCCTAGAGAAGGCTTGTGTGCATATATTTTGAAGAGTGGCTGCAATCAAAATAAAAAACAATTCCTCTCCTTCACAAAATTTTCCACAAAATTCCCAAAGCAGTCACCAAAAAAATATATGGGTCATTATTTCATCAAAAAGCATGGTAATGACGAAACTAAATATATTCTACAATCTGGGTATGGGGTGAGGGTAAAAAAGTCATAGATATTGTATGTTTCTTTTATTTTACAAAGAAGAACCCATTAAAAATAAACCACAAGGAAAGAGAGAAATTGAACGCATTCACCATGAGACATTTTCCATCAATCATACCACAATACCAGCTTTTCTACAGGCACCATATGGCCAAATATTTCAATCAAAATCTATTTTCGAATAATAATTTTAGTTGAAACACTCAAATGGCAACATGAAGAAACCCAGATCGAATATATCTTACATGGCCATAATGCCCCCAAACAATGCACTGTAAAATTTGGAAAACAACATTTTTCATGCAAACTCTAAGATCCAACAAAATGATTTTATCTGGAGCGGAGGTTAACAATTTATGAATGGATAAGTAAGAGCCAACATACTTGTAATTAAAATTCCAGAATCCTAAAGACTGTAACTATTTTTTCCCCAACAACCGAGGACAATTGAGGCACTACTAACCAGAGAAGTAAAAACAAATGCGAGGAGAATAGTAAAGGTGGTGGTTTCGAGGTAGGGTAAGAATGACGTACAGTAAATGGACATCGCTTCCCCTCTTTTCACAATAAATTCCATCAATCACATCCAAATATGGAGTGCACACAACTCCCAAAAACCTTGTTCCAAACATAGAATATCGACCATCATATATCCGATATCCATAATAGATAGCATAGCATTTCCAAACTCAAAGTCGAATCATCCTTTCATATGAATTTCATAGCAATAATTTGCCCATTTAAAACTTAGCACCGAAATAACATGTCCCACATTCTTTGCTAGTGGAGTATTACATTCAATATAATAATCATTCTTCCCATACACATAAATATACCATAAGTTGTATTTGGCTTGTATTTGGAGTAATATATCAAAATCTAGGTGTAGAAAGAGTAAACTAATATGTTTAATAAAATAAACATTTTCTTTGTTTTAACATCAAATTGCTAACACACCCAACATTGCTTAGTTGCACATAGAAACAGGTTAGGATCTCCCCTTATTCTCAACCTGTAGAATCTTTCTCATAAGGTAATCATGAGCGCAATAAGAGGAGTTCTTTATATCATTATTTTTCTAAAGGGGTACCACCTATTTAGTATTATTTATAATATATATAATTAATAATGCGTTGTTAGTCATTTGTAGGAAGAAATATTAAGTTGTGCTTTTGGGAGTCAAAAAAGTGGTTGGATTTCGTATATGTGCATATATGGAAGTGGTTGGATTCCATATATGCGCATATATGGGAGTCTACCACTTTTGTATATGTGCATACATGGAAGCTGGCCAACTTGTGTAAATGAACATATACGGAATCCGACCACTTCTATAAATGTGCATATATGAAATCTTACAACTTTTGTATAGGCACATATATGGAAGGTGGCTTCTGTATATGTGCATTTATGGAAGTTATTGGCCTCTATATATGCACATATATTAAAGTGTCCGACTTCTATTTATGCGCATATACGGAAGGTGGATTCTACATATGTGCATATACATAAGTGGTTAGCTTTTGTAATGCACATATACCGAAGCGCATCTGTAAATGTGCATATATGAAAGTCGTCGAATTTCATACATGCACATTTACGAAAGTGTTGGACTTCCATATATGCACATTTATGGAAGTCAACCACTTCCCTATATGCACGTGCATATGTGGAAGTGGTCAACTTCAATATATGTGCATATACAAAAGCAAATCACTTTCATATATTCACATATACAGAATTCAACCACTTCCTTATATGCGCACATATACAGAAACGGCCAACTATCGTTATATATACTTAATATATATATCATTATATATACTATATTAAGTATATATACTAGGTATATTTACTTAGTATATATATCGGTATATATATACTTAATATATATGTTGGTATATATACTTAGTATATATTGGTATATAATAAGTATATATACCGATGGTATATATACTAAGCATATATATCTGTATTATATATACTAAGTATATATACTTAGTATATATGTTGATACATATACAAAGTATATATATCAACACATATACATATACATAATATACTATGTATATGTGTCGGTATATATACTTAGTATATATACCTAGTATATATACCAACACATATGCCTCAGCTTGATTATTTGTTGCTATTCCCAAACTCCATAAAAATGTGAGTTTTATTTGTCCTCGCGGGGAGAAAATAATCCCACCAACTCCTGACACCCCTGTGTAACCTTTCGAGGCTGATTCAAATATTAAAATATGTTTCACATGATTGTTTTTCCAGATGTCAAACTCCTGAGTTGGTAAGCGAAGATGCTAAGAAATATTGGGAGGGATTTGCTAAATATGTTGAGATAGTATTGCTCCAAATTACGAAAATCGATGGAGCCAGGTGTCTCCTTATGGAGTTAGATGTTAATGTAAGACTAACTTCAGGTGCTTCTGATTAAAGAAATCGATAATTAAATTGAAACACTTGTTGGCCACCTATTGCAGGGGGTACATGACTCCTAAAAATATATCTATGTTACGAGCAAGCCAAATATTTTGTGTTGCAAATTTTTTTTTTTTGTAAATAAGAAGTATATATTATATTAGGAGCCTGCTAAAGCTGAAAAAAGTTGCCAAAATACATCATAATACTGGCTGTAGTTACTGGACTGCCCCAACAGAGGGGAAACTAGTCCATCCAGCCCCCAATTCATAAGTCTTAGAAGGAACTGGTTCAGAAAACAAACAAGGTTCATACTAACTGCCATCTAGACTATGAAACTAGTAAAACTTGATACACAGCATTAAAGAGATAAACACCTGGAAAATAACCTATCCACATGGCTCGGAGGTCCTCTGTCCACGGTTCTTCCTCGATGTATGTCAGCTAGTCATCACAACATTTTTCCTTTCGTTCCTCACGTTCCTTGGTCTCATCTGGGCCGCTTCGTTCCGCTTCCTCCTGCTTCGCTTCTGCCGGTCGCTGCATGCTATCCTTGCCTGCATCCATCTCAGTATCATGTGCCTCCCCTGGAGTACAGTCAACCGGGTCCGAGGAGAGATCCAAGTGCATAGTCGAGAGGATATGGAGGAAGGTCGCGACATTTTCTTTGGTGACCTGCAGGCGATACTTGAGGTCCGCCACCTCCTTCCTTAGCTCAAAAACTAAGTCATACAGGATGACCAGTCGATCTTTGAAATGCTCGCTGTCAGGGTGGGCCGTGGGGTGGAGGCCCGCGTGTTTGGACTCACCAAAAGCTGGTGGTGCACCACTCAGAGTACTCGAGGGCCCTGGGAAGGACATTGTCGCTGTGAATTGCAATCGGGGGTCCTGAGGACATCGCAGAATCAGAGTCGACCCTCGCGGAATAGTGGCCATGGAATGTAGAAGCAAAGACTGCGAAGGTGGCAGGGTGGTCGTGGAGCGAGGATGCATGGACGGTGAAGGTGGCGGGGTGGCAACTGTGGACAAAGTTTGGGGATGGGAGGAGGAACATGTCGAAGGGGAGACTGAAGGCGAGACCGGAGGTCTACGTGGCTTCCAGGGGGAGCCCCTCTTCAGCCTTCCTCTAATCATTTCTTTCATTTGTGCAGGTGGGCGGGTCTGGACAAGGTTAAACCAGAGTTGCAGAAAAACAAAGGAGACAGCAGCTGAGTGAACCTGGTTTTGATTGCGCTGTGAAGGGAGGAGCCCCTCAGACCGCATACATGGTGCAATGCAAAAAATGACGAGCCAAGCCATAAAACAGACTGCGGAGGAACAAAGGGTGGCATAGATGCCCGTTACCTCGTCCATTATCACGGCTTTAAATGCCATTACTCTCCCGGGACGGCACTGGCCTGCGGCATGAGCCCGTCACGTGGCTTCGTGTCACGTCGGGTTGTGTCTGCTCCCATCCTTCGCCACGGGGAAACCACTAACACCCCATCCGGGGAAACATCTACTGAGCCATCTTTTTGAATACACTGTTGGAGGATAGGATGATCAGGGTTCTGGGCAGAATAGCAACGGAGGTCTGGTCCTCTCCAATCAATGCCCACATTAGCCAATTCGTCCACAATCTGGTTCGCCTTCCTTCTGATATTTTTGGGGATGATCACCTATTGGGAGTGAAACAGTCCTACAATGATCTGCAGGCCATGTGTGAGCCTCCAGCTGGGTGAGATGTTGTCCGGGTTGACCCCGTGTAGGATTCTACGCAGCAGGCCAATGATGACCTGAGAGACCCCTTCGACGATGAGCTTTGTATAATTGTTCCGGGAGGCCATTTGAAAACCTTTAATAAGACCCCATAGTTCTGCCGCATTATTCGTGGAATGCCCAAGGGGGCCTGCTCTGATGGCTAAGATATGTCCAAGATGATTTCGGAAGACTACTCCATAACCTGCAAATCCCGGATTTCCTTTAGAAGCTCCGTCAAAGTTGAGTTTGAGGAAATCTTTTGGGGGAGGAGACCAAAGGGAAGGGCTACTCAGAAGGGGGGGGAGAGGGGGGGAGGGGGGCATCTTAGAGGGGGGAAGAGGAGTCCAGTGCCAAAGGACAGGGAGCTTAGAGGGAGAGCAGGCTAAGTCTGCATCTGACCAAGGTCTAAGACGGAGAGTTTCCATGAGGTTGCATTGGCAGAGACACCAACAGTGACTCCAAGGGTGAGCCTTATTGCTGAAGATTCTCCTATTTCTTTCTTTCCAAATGTGCCAGAGGACAAAGCCAGGTAGGAGCTGCCAAACCCTGTTGAGGTAGGGAGAGCTAAAAGCCTGATCCCTCCAATTGAAGAGAGTTTCAATGACACTGTCTCTGAGACGGTCCGAGGTGCGCATGATTATCGCTACTTGATCCCAGACTTGTGCTGTGTAAGGGAAAGTATTGAGAAGGTGATTCACGGTTTCCTCCGCCTCTCCACAAAGAGTACATATAGAAGTTCCAATAAACCCCCTCTTCAGAAGATTATCCCAGGTGAGAATGCTTAAGTGTTAGACTAGCCAGAGAAAAAGGGTGATTTTCAGCCAGTGCTTCAGATTCCAAATCTTCCCCCAAATCTTCATGTCTGTGGTATGATCTATCTTGGTCTTAAGTTGATAAGCTTCCTGTGTGGTGAAGGAGCCCTGTGGTCTGTAGCCCCACCGAAGTATGTCTTCATCGACTCATATAGGTATTTTCCTCTTATCCAACGCTTCTTGAAGAGGTGCCAGATCTATATGCAGAGCCAGGTTAATTCACGCCCGATCCAGGTGCCAACAGCGCCAAGTGTCCCCAGGGGGGTTGTTCTGCCAGTAATCCGCTACCTTTGTTAGTCCCATGCATGTAGCCTGGGAACAGATGTCGCGGGACCACTCCTCAGCATTTAAGGCTGGCCATTGTTGCCAGAAATCTTGCCAGAACAGAGCCGTTTCCCCATTTCCTATCTCCCAAAAAGCATGTTGCGTGACAATTTGCCTATTCTGCTTGGTCGTTGTCCAAATTAAGGAGCCCGTGTTATCTCCATTCCATCGAATCAGGTTATTCTCTGTTGTGTTAGAGGCATATTTATTCCTCCACAACTTAGCCCAAAGATCTGTGGGGTTTTTTAGCCAGCGCCATCAAATTTTGGTGCTAAGGACCTTGTTCATTGTGGATGGATCTCTTATTCCCAGTCCCCCCTGTTCCTTAGGCCTACAAATATTTTCCCAGCTTACTAAGGCGATCTTCTTTTCTTTGTCAAGGCCTTTCCAAAGGAAATTTCTTTGCAGACTTTTGATGGTGTTGAGAACAAATCTGGGGGCTGCTAGCATGGAAAAAACATAGATCGGGAGGGCTTGAAGGATGGCTTTGAGAAGAATGAGACGGCTGGGCAGATTTAGGGCTCTAAAGGTCCAGGATGAAAGCCTCTTGGAGAAGGAAGAAAGGAGGTTCTCCCAAGAGGAGTTTCTGAGGGCATTGTCAATCAGAGGTATGCCTAAATATTTGGACGGAAGGGAGCTTCTGTTGAAACCAAGGATCTTCGAGATGTGAAGCTGAATTGGAGGGGGGGTATTGAAAAAGAAGATTTGAGACTTGTCCTTGTTGCATTCTAGACCTGAGGCATCAGAAAAGATTTGGAGAATCTCCTTGAGTGAGTTGTCTTCTCGAGCAGTCAGGCTTCCCATCAAGAGGGTGTCATCCACAAATTGGCTATGAGAAATAGGTGGGGAGATGCCATGCAGGGGTAGACCGGTTAGAAGGTGGTTTTCTAGAGCCGCGTGGATAGATCTACTAAGTCCTTCTGCCATGATGATGAAGAGGAAAGGGGACAGGGGGTCTCCCTGTCTAATACCTCTTGAAGGGGAGAAGGGTTTCGAGGGTACACCATTGATGAGCAGGGAAAAGAAGGCCGAGGAGGTGAGATTTAAAATCCAAGTAACCCAGTTTTGATCGAAGCCAAAAGCTATTAGCATTGCTTTCATATATTCCCAGCTAAGATTATCAAAGGCTTTTGATATGTCCAGCTTTAAGAGAATCCCTGGGGTTTTTGTTTTCTGCAAGGAGTGAATTACCTCATGCGCCAAGATGACGCTATCCAGGATTTGTCTACCTTCAGCATACCCCGATTGCTCTGGGGATATGATTGTTGGTAGGATCGGCTTGAGTCTGTGGGCGATGACTTTTGTGAGGAGTTTGTAGATGACATTGCAGAGGGCTATAGGCCTGTATTTCTTTGGTCTATTCGCCTGCCCCTCTTTGGGGATGAGGGCGAGGAAGGTTGCATTGAAAGCCTGAAGGACTTCTCCCGTAATCCTTGAGTCTTCCAGGATTTCCCAAACCTCTGTTCGAATCATCGGCCAGCAATAGTGGAAGAAATCGCTGGTGAAGCCATCTGGTCCCGGAGCCTTACACTTGGGGGTATCTTGAAGCGCTTGGTCTACTTCCTTGATGGTGAAGGGTCTAAGGAGAGCTGTGTTTTGTTCCTGAGTCACAAGGGTGGGCACATGCCTTGTGATCTTATTGATTGCTTCACTTCTATCTGGAATGGGTTCCGTGAGAAGGTCTTGGAAGTATTCAACCAAATTTGTTTCCAGGTCAGCATGGGAGTGTAAAGTCTCCCCCCCCTCTGTAATAAGATGTGTGATCTTATTGGATTGCCTTCTCTGGATAGTAGCTCGATGGAAAAATTTAGTGTTGCGTTCCCCTTCCTTGAGCCATTGTATACGTGACTTCTGTTTCCACAGTATCTCTTCTTGTTTTTTCCTTTCTGCAAGCTATTGGTTCACTTTGAGTTCCTGTTCTTTGAGCTCCTCTGTGAGTCCTTGCTCTCTTATTTTACACTGAATCTCTTCCATTTGCTCCGTAAGATATTTTTGTGAATCAAAGATGCTACCGAAAGTGTGCTTGTTCCAGAACTTTAGCTTTTGTTTGAGATTCTTCAACTTTTGCTAGAACCTATACATCTTAGATCCGTGGGAGATTTCTGCCTCTTTCCACCAATCTTGAATGTTTGCTTGGAAGTCTGGGTGATCTAACCAAAATTGTTCAAATCAGAAGGGTTTCTTTCCTGGAGTGGCTGGGACATCTAACCATAATTGTATGGGCCAGTGATCCGATCCTATGCGATTTAGGATACTAGATTCTATTGCAGTGCCATCCATCATGAGTGGCTCCGACACAAGGAAGCGGTCTAGTTTGCAGGCGATCTGGTGTATTCCTGTTCTTCTGTTGGACCAGGTATGAATGCCATTATTGGCCTCTAAGTCAATTATCCAGAGATCATCTATTAAACTGTTGAAGTCGCCAAAGTCTCGATCCAATCGTCGTGATTCTCCTTTCTTTTCCTCCAGGCTACGGATGATATTAAAGTCGCCCCCCATTATCCATCTGTGGTATTGTGTGAGGTTGGACAAGTAACTTAGGCTTCTAAGGAAGGCCTGTTTGTCTCTTGGAGTGGCCGGTCCATATACGCTTGTTAGATGTCCTGGCTTGTTAGAGCCTATGAGCCTATAATTGGCTGTAATAGACCATCTGGTGGTGCAAAAGTTTTCCAGCAGGACAGTGTTGGTATTCTAGAGGATAGCTAGTCCTCCAGCCATTCCTGCAACATCAATTGAGACCACTCCTCCTTGCTTCCAATAATAAGGGAGTAGTCGATTAATGTCCTCTGAGGTACATTTTGTTTCCTGCAACATTACAACATCTGGTGCTTCTGCTATGATCAGATCTCATAGAAGTTTTTGCTTGCTACGTCCGTTGAGACCTATGATGTTCCAAGATAGGATTTTCATGATGATTGAGGGGGGGGGAGGGGGGGGAAACTATCTGAGATCAGGTGAATCTGCCCTGAATTTACCATAAAGCTTCCAATTTCCTGTATGAGCTTATTTGTTGATTTCCTTCCTCGTTTTTTCTCGTCCTTTTGAGCCTTATTTGGGTTTTTTGTCTGAATTCCCTGGATGCCCAGTGCTTTGCTGGCTTGAGTTGAGGAGCCCACCAAGGAGTTGAGGAACACTTTGTGCACCTTCCTGAGTTGATCCCTGGGTATAGTGTAAAGTTTTTGGTGTCTATAGGCATGCTCAAGGTGTTCCAGATCCACTCCAGCTAGGTCCTGTTCTTCCACCTCCATTTCCTCATCCCCGTCTTCTGTCTCTTGCTGCTCAGGCAGATCCCCCATTGGGCCCATTGGGGGGGGGGTTCTGACTCCTTATTCTTCGACGATTGTTCAGCCTCTAGGTCCTTAGTTTGAGGTGTCGTGTGCTGGGGCGGTGGATTAATATGTGCTAGGTTTGAAAATTCTTCTGGGTTATATTGTAAAATTGCAAATTTATTGCTGGTGGAGGGATCTTTACTTACCTGAGCTGGTTTCTTTCTGCCTCCCAGTCATCTTCGCCCTGCCTGTTGCGTAAATCCCTCCTTGTCCTTGCCATTTTCTGGATTCCCTTCCCTGTGAGTCACGTTGAGTGGGCATTCCCTGAAGAGATGTCCATGCTCGTGGAATTTCCTAGAGTGGAAGGGAATATGTTCGTAATCAATGGTTTGAGCCCAGTCCTCATCATGATACTCCAGCATAATAGAACCCAGAAGCGGCTTGGCTATGTTCAGATAAACACAGATTCTTGCATAAGATGTGTAGCGTCTCTGCTTGGTTGCATTAGAGGACTTGACATAAATACCAATGGTGTTGCCTATGCCAGCTAGAGATTCCTCCAACCAGAATTCCTGGGGAAGAGAGTATAGTCTGATCCAGACCGACGCATGGGAGAAGTCTTCCTTTTCAGGGCTGAACTTTTCTGTCCAGAATCTCAAGAAGAGTCCCGCCGAATTGAAAAAATAGGGCCCTCCATCAAAGATATGGTTCCTATCTTCTAGATTGTGGAGGATGATCGTGAAGAAACCCTTTGATCCTAGTTGGAGATCATAATGACCTTTTGGCCTCCACCAGTACTGTATCCATTTGATTAGATCTCGTTTTGAGGGCCATAGCCCTAGAAACTTTCCTATCAGGGCATTATCTCTCATGTATTGTTTCTGCTCCTCTATACGGGGCAAGTTTATGACATATTTTGGGGCCTGTGGTGCTTGCGGAATGCACTTACCGGGGATCCAAGGGGCCGAGGCACTTGCAGAAGTATTTTCCTTAGCCGGCTCCATATCCGTGTCCCGATCCTTGAATGTCCCTTCGACCAGCAACTGCGAGCGCATGTCTGGGGGCGTTTCAAAGGTCGACCTCTTCACTCTGGTTGCCGGACCTTCATTAGTCGTGACTCGACTGTAGGAGATGCCAGTCGATGCCCCCCCTGGCATTGCGGGAGCCCCTGTGGGTCCATCATCTAGTGGTTGCAGTCCTCTGCGGCTGTCAGTGTTTAAACCCTAGCTTTTCTTGCTCAGAACCGTGCATGCTAAACCCTTTGCTGTGTATAAAACAATGATTTGTATACTTGTTTTTTGTGTTGCAAATTTTGGCACAAATAGAAACAAATATTTTAATATCATCTTATTGACGAGACATCCTTGATAGGTTGATTTCCAACTACTGAAAATATGGGAGGGGCAGGATAGCTAGCGGATGAGGGGATATAAACCAAGAAATACCAAGGCCCAAACAAATTCAAAAAAGGAATAGTCGAGAAAAGGGTGAGGAAGAGTTTCTTTAGGTTGGCAACAAAGAGCACATCCAAAGGGTCCATTGAAGCCCCTTTTTTGTAAATTCTCCCTTGATAGAATTTTCCCATGGGTGAGTGTCCAACAAAACATATTGATCTTGGGGAGACTATTCGTTGCCCAGATTTGGTTCCACACTCTCGATTTGGGGGGAAGAATGGATTGCGTCATAAGAGCATCATATCCAGCATGAACCAAGAAAGAACCTGCTTCCCAACCTCTAGAATCTCTTAATGAAATATGCAGCGGGGAACATCCTTTTAGAGAATGTAAAAGATACCAAAATATACGAAGGATATGAGGGGGGAGATATTCTAAATTCTATCCATCCAAAGAACCAAAAGAGTGCCATCTTGATAGTTCAAATAGAGTGTTTATTCCATGTTCAGAGGACCATGAGATTAGAGGTTTCATTTCCACTTCTTCTTGAAGAGAAGGATTCCCCATTATGTTATCTTTCTAGATGGAGATATGTTGTCTATTTCCAGGAATCCAAGTTACTTTTATTTCGAAAAATGAGAGAGAGTCGTTCAACAACTTCCAAATGGGAGAACCAAGTTGACGGGATGGGGAAGAATCCAAACATCTTATCCAATCCCCCTCGAGATATTTTTTTTTTTTTTAAGTAAGAAGTTTAATATATTAAGGTCCTACCAGAGGCAAAAGAGAGTTTCAAAATACAGTGATGGTTCTGCTAAAATTACTGGGCTTCCCCAACAGAGGGGAAACCAGCCCTGTCAACAAATTAGTCATCCTAAGCATAGTAATAAACCATAAAAAAGTAATGTCTGAGACAATGTGGACATCCATAAAAAACAACAAACCAGCTGACACGACTTCTAAAACAGCAAGAGCCTAGACACCTGACATGTAACTTGGCCAGGTGGCATTGAGATCCCCTGTCCATGGTTCCTCTTTGACAACTGTCGTCCCGTCCCCCCATTGCACCTCGACCTACTCCTTGGTCTTAGTTCCAAGGTCATGCCTCGTGGTTTCCTTCTCAGCCATGGTTGCGCTCCCAACCCGTTTCAATTCTGCCTCTGCTGCACACTGCATTACCACATCTCTGGCTGTGGTAGCTGCCCCGGGTTCCTGCTTCGAAGTCGCACACGCCTTGACCTCTCTTTCGGTGGTATCTGCTTTAGGTTCCTGCCTAGAGGTCACTCCTTATGGGATCGAGAGGAAGGTCTCATGCATCGAGGAGAGGAGCTGAAGGAAGAGCGCCACCTTGTCATTTGTAAGTTGCAGCCGAAATTGCAGGTCCTCCACCCCCTGGCAGAGTTCGAATACGAGGCCATAGAGGATGGAAAAATTTTCTTTTACCTGCTCACCCATAGTGGTGTCAAAGAAGGGGAGCCCAGAACTCCTAGGCTTTCGTGTAGAAGGTGGTGGCTCTTCTCCTAAGTCTCTTGGAAAATTCGAGCGATGAGGATGGGTCGGTTCATTCACAGGTGGAGCGAGGAGGAGATGCAAAGATGAGCATGGAAACCGAGGAATAATTTCTAGGAAATTGATGCTCCCTGTCGACAGAGCGGGAGGGGTATTGCTATGATGCGTGGCCTGGAGGTGAAGGGATGGGCCAGAGGGAGGCATAGAAGGTGAAGAAAATGAGGGTCGTCGAGGTCTTCAGAGAGAACCCCGTCGTGGTCTCCCTCTCAAACACCGCTTATGTTTAGGCATCGAGTGCACGCAACAAAGTTCATAGGGTTGGGTGTAGTAAGGAGCCACTGGGGACTAGTGGACACAATCATAGAACGACCATGGAAGCGAGGGGGAAAGCCCATCAAACCACCAGCAAGGACAGTGAACGAAGAACAGGATTAGAGCCATAACAAAATGCAGAGGTCGAGTGTGTGCAATAACATCCTTTCCCATCGCCATAAGAGCATATTAAAGCCGCAGGAGGGTGGCGGACGGTGGCACAAGCCCGTCACATGGCTCCGTGCTCTGTTGGAAAATGTCGTCCTCCTGCATGCGCCAAGTGGTCTCCACTAACACCCCATCCGGGGGAGCATCCGTCGTCCTAGCTTTGTGTATACACTGCTGGAGAATGAGATGATTAGGTTCCAGGGCTGAATTACAAAGGACTTCCGAATCACTCCAATTGATGCCCATATTGGCTAAATCATCCACAACTTGATTCACCTTCCTTCTGACGTGGGCTGAGATGATGGTCATATTTGGCCGTAGAGAATCAGATATAGTCTGCAGTCCATGCAGGAGTCTCTAGCTGGGCGATATTCTCTCCGGGTTGGCCCCATTTAAAATTTTCTGCATCAAGTTGATGATGATTAGAGAATCGCCCTCAACGGTTAACTTAGTGAAGTTATTTTTAATGGCCAATTGCAACCCCCTGGTTAGACCCCACAGTTCTATTGCATTGTTCGTGGAGTGGCCTATGGGGCCCACACTGATGAGAAGGATGTGCCCATGATGGTTGTGAAAGACAATTCCATAGCCTACAGTTCCAGGATTTCCCTTAGAGGCCCCATCAAAATTGAGCTTGAGGAAGCCCTCTAGGGGAGGAGACCAAAAGGAGGGACTGTCGGAGGGATGGGATGGGGGAGGAGAGGGTAGAGCCTGAAGGGTAGAGGGTGGAGTCTAGAACCGGAGGATGGGAAGTTCGTCTGGGTTGCTATTAACGTCTTCTCCGGACCATGGCTGAAGGGGCAAAGTCTCCAGGATGTTGCGATAGCACTGCTGCCAACAATGTTGCCAAGGGAGGGACAGACCTTTGAAGATCCTTTTGTTCCTTTATTTCCATGTTTGCCAAAGAATGAAGCCTGGTAGTAGTTGCCAAACCCGATTGAGGAGGGGGGAGTGGAAATCTTGATCCCTCCAATTTGTAATGGTTGTCAGGATGCTGTCTCTACAACAGTCTGAGGTGCATATAATAAGCGCTGCTTGATCCTAGATTTGAGCAGTATAATTGAAAGAGTTGAGAAGATGGTTCATTGTTTCCTCTGCCTCTCCATAGAGTAGGCAGATAGAGGGACCAGCAAAGCCCCTTTTCGCTAGATTATCCCAGGTTAGGATGCTAGAGTGATTCACGAGCCAGAGGAAGAGGGTAATTTTTTGCCAGTGCTTGAGCCTCCATAGCTTGCGCCACGCTTTCGTGTTAGGGAGAGGATCTAAATGAGCCTTGAGCTGGTACGCTTCCCGTGTGTTGAAGGTTCCTTGTGGTCTGTATCCCCTTCTCAATATATCCTCTCCTGCTATTTTGGGAATTTTCCACTTCGTCATCTCTTCTTGCCAAGGAGCCAGATCCACGCC
The DNA here is from genome assembly GCA_009831015.1 of Picea engelmannii. Lineage (NCBI taxonomy): Eukaryota > Viridiplantae > Streptophyta > Pinopsida > Pinales > Pinaceae > Picea > Picea engelmannii. The sequence continues at coordinate 29,466 of ML842805.1, forward strand.
TGCCTCCAGATCAATGCCTTCCCTGTCCAGGTGCCACTGGTGCCAAGTGTCTCCCTGGGGAGTGTCCCGCCAGTAGTCAGCTAATTTTGTCAGTCCTGCCCGAGTGGTTGGGGTACAGATGTTAGGGGCCCATTCCTCCTTGCTCAGAACCGACCATTGTTGCCAGGAGTCTTGCCAAAATAGGGTCGTTTTACCATTCCTGATTTCCCAGAAGGCGTGGTCAGTCACCAGTTGTCGATTCTGCTTGGTTGTTGTCCATATTAAGGAGCCTGGGCTATTCTCATTCCAGTGGATAAGGTTCTTCTCTGTCACATTCAGAGCATATTTATTCCTCCATAGTCGGGCCTAGAGGTCCTTGGGGCTTTTTAGCCATCACCACCAGATTTTGGCACTTAGCACCTTGTTCATGATGGAGGGATCCCTCAGTCCCAAGCCTCCTTGCTCCTTGGATCGACAGAGTTTGTCCCAACTAACCAACGCTATTTTCTTTCCTGTATTGAGGCCTTTCCAGATGAATTTTCTTTGTAGGCTTTTGATAGTGTTAAGTACAAACTTCGGAGCAGCCAACACAGAGAAGGAGTAGATCGGAAGGGCCTGGAGGATGGCCTGGAGAAGAGTGAGGCGGTTGGGGAGATTAAGAGCTCTATAGGTCCAATAGGAGAGACTTTTGGAGAAGAAAGATAAGAGGTGTTCCCAGGAGGATTTCAGGAGGGCGTTGTCGATCAAGGGGATGCCAAGTTATTTGGATGGAAGGGAGCTTCTGTTGAAAATGAGGAGGCTAGAGATATGGCACTAGACCGGAGGAGGGGTGTTGAAGAAAAAGATTTGGGATTTATCCTTGTTGCAGTTCAGGCCTGAAGCATCAGAGAAAGTTTGAAGGATATCCAGGAGGGAGTTGTCTTCCCGGACCGTGGGGCTGCCCATCAAGAGGGTGTCATCAACAAATTGGTTGTGCGAGATAGGAGGGGAGATACCATGCAAGGGAAGACCTGTCAGGAGTTTGGTTTCAATTGCTGCATGGATGGACCTACTAAGGCCCTTGGCCAGGATAATGAACAGAAACGGAGAGAGGGGATCTCCTTGCCTGATTCCTCTAGAGGGGGAAAAGGGCTTCGAAGGGACGCCATTGATGAGAAGAGAGAAGAAAGCTAAAGAGGTTAGATTCACTATCCAGGTTACCCAGCCCTGATCAAAGCCAAAAGAAAGAAGCATTGCTTCCATGTATTCCCAACTGATCTTGTCAAAATATTTAGAGAGGTCTAATTTGAGGAGCATACCTGGGGTCTTGGTCTTCTGCAGAGAATGGATCACCTCATGGGCGAGGATAATGCTGTCTAGGATTTGTCTACCCTCAACGTAGCCTGATTGCTCCAGGGATATTATTGTAGGTAAGATGGGTTTGAGTCTCCTGGCTATCACTTTTGTAAGGAGCTTATAAATGATGTTGCACATAGCTATCGGCCTGAACTGCTTGGGGTGATGTGCCTGCCCCTCTTTGGGAACTAAGGTTATGAAAGTGGCATTGAGAGCCTAGAGAATATGGCCAATGGCTCGGGAATCCTCTAAAATTTCCCAGACTTCTGTTCTGATCAGAGGCCAACAATGATGGAAAAAGTCGCTTGTAAATCCGTCGGGGCCAGGAGGCTTGCCATTGGGAGTCTCCTGAAGTGCTTGGTCCACTTCCTCTATTGTTATTGGCCAGAGAAGGGCAACATTTTGCTCCGAGGTGACTAGGGAAGGCACATGCCACGTGACTTTGTTGATGGCCTCATGTCTGTCTGCCCGGGGTTCTGTGAGAAGGTTTTGAAAATAGCATGTCAAGGTATTTTCCATGTCCTCATGGGAATGTACGATGTCCCCATCGTCTGAGATGAGATGGGTGATCTTGTTGGAGTGTCATCCTTGGATGAAAGTTCTATGGAAGAATTTGGTGTTGCGCTCCCCTTCCCGGAGCCATTGCCCTCGCGATTTCTGTTTCCATAATATCTCTTCTTCCTTTTTCCTGACTTCGAGCTGCTGATTTAATGTTATTTCCTGGGCCTTGAGTTCATTTGTCAACCCCTGTAGTCTAATCTGCTATTGAATCCCTTCCAATTGTGCCGGCAACTGTTTTTGAGCATAAAAAATGTTGCCAAAGGTGTGTTGGTTCCAGAGTTTGAGAGTTTTCTTGAGGTTCTTTAGCTTTTGCTGGAATCTATACATTTTGGATCCGCGAGGGACCGCTGCCTCCCTCCACCAGGCCTGGATATTTTCTTGGAACTCCGGGTGGTCTAGCCAGAATTTCTCAAACCTGAAAGGCTTCTTACCAGGGGTGGCTGGGATATCCATCCTTAATTGCAAAGGCCAATGGTCTGACCCAGAGAAATTTAGGATAGCAGATTCCATTGCGGTGCCTTCCAACATGAGAGATTCAGATATCAGGAATCTGTCTAGCTTGCAGGCAATTTGATGTATACTGGTTCTTCTATTTGTCCAGGTGTGCAAGCCATTGTTGGTGTCCAGATCAATTATGTGGAGATCATCTATGAGAGTATTGAAGTCACTGAAGTCCCGATCCAGGCGCCTAGAGCCTCCTCTTTTTTCCTCCAGGATGCGAATAATGTTGAAGTCACCATCGACGGTCCAGTTTTTGTACTATGTCAGGCTAGCAACATAGCACAGGCTCCTGAGGAAGGCCTGCTTATCCCTTGGGTTGGTAGAGACATAGACATTGGTCAGATGTCCAGGCCTATTTGAGCCAATAAGCCTGTAATCAACTCTGATGGACCATTTGGTGGTAATAAAATTGTCCACTATCACTGCATTGGTGTTCCACAAAATGGCCAGACCACCGGTTGTTCCTGTGGCGTCTATTGAAACTGCCTTCCCCAGTTTCCAGTAGTGGGGTAGTAGCTTGTCAATGTCTTCTGAAGTACATTTTGTTTCCTGTAGAAGTAGAATTTCTGGTTTTTCTGCTAATATCAGATCCCGTAGCAATTTTTGCTTGCTATGTCCGTTGAGGCCTCTGATATTCCAAGTGATGATCTTCATGATGACGGGGATGTGGGGAGAGGAGGGAAGTTATCCGAAATCAGGTTGATTTGTCCCGAGTTTACCATAAAGTTCCTTATTTCTTGTATGAGTTTGTTGGTGGATTTTCTGCCCCTTTTCTTTTCGTCTTTCTGGGTTTTAGCCGGGTTTTTTGATTGACCACCCTGGATTCCTAGGCTTTTGCTGGCCTGAGCTGAGGACCCAGTTGAGGAATTGAGGAATACTTTGTGTACCTTTCGTAGTTGATCTCTGGGTATGGTGTAGAGTTGTTGCTGCCTATAGGCGTGCTCCAGGTGCTCCAGGTCCACCCCAGCAAGGTCTTGCTCCTCTAGCTCCATATCCGCTTCCCCGTCATCTATCTCTTGTAGGTCAGGAGCAGTGTTGGGGGGGGAGAGGTCAAGCTCCTTGCCCTGGGTCTGTCGTTCTGTGCCTTGATTGATAGATTGAGGGGCATTACTCGGAGGTGGGGCCATGGGGTTTACAGGATTTATGGGGTTTTCTGGTTGATTTTGCAAGATGGAAAATTTATTACTAGTTGAGGGATCTTTGCTTACCTGAGCTGGTTGTTTCCTTCCTCCTTGACGCCTTTTCCCCGTTGGTCATACAAAGCCATCCTTGTCCTTTCTGCTTTCTGGGTTCCCTTCTTTTGGCACCGTGTTGAGTGGGAAGTCTCTGAAGAGGTGACCGTTCTCATGGCATTTTCTGCATCGGAATGGGATATGCTCGTATTCAATGGTTTGAGACCAGTCCTCGTCATGATATTCCAATGTGATGGATCCTGGGAGCGGCTTGGCTATGTTCAAATACACACATATTCACACGTAAGAAGTATAGCGCCGCTGCTTAGTGGCCTCTGAGGAATTGACATAGATGCCTATAGTGTTCCCAATGCCGGCTAGGACCTCTTCAAGCCAGAACTCCCGGTGAAAGGAGTATAATCTGATCCATACTGGCGCATGGGCAAAGTATTTCTTCTCAGGGATGAACTTCTCAGTCCATAATCTTAAAAAGAGTCCTACCGAGTTGTAGAAATATGGTCCCCCATCGAAGATGCGATTGCGATCCTCCAGGTTGTGGAAGATAATAGTAAAGAAGCCCTTGGAGCCCAGTTGTAAATCATAATGCCCTCTCGGCTTCCACCAGTATTGTATCCATTTGACCAGATCTCGCTCCAAAGGCCAGAGCCCTATAAATTTACCCACCAAGGCGTAGTCCCTCATGTATTGCTTCTTCTCTTCTATACGTGGTGAGTTGATGACATACTTTAGGGCTTGCGGCACTTGTGGGATACATTTACCCGACAACCATGGAGTTGACGCACGGCTAGGGGCCGTCTCCTTCCCAGGATCTATATCCATTTCTCGATCTTTGAAATTTCCCTCCTCCAGAAGCTCCGCGCGCAGGTTTGGTGGCGACTCAAAAATCGACTGCTTTGGCCCTTCTGAGGGATTTCCATTTGTCGTGATTTGGCTGTAGGAGGCGCTTGGTGGCTCCCCCTCCTTGCGATTCATGAGCCGCAGTGGGGCAATGGATGTGGTGCCATAGATCAGTGCCACAGGGAGGCTCTAAACCCTAGTTGCAGACTCGGGAACGTGTCCCCCTCGAGATATTTATTAATCAACACCAGGGATGATTTTAAGGATGGAAATTTATTTTAAAATGTAGAAACCTTGGCAAATCTTAATAATCCTTCATATTCCAACTATAAAATGTTTGATTATGTTTTTGTAAAAATATTCATTTTTTTAAGGATTTAATATGTTTGTATAAAATTTTAGCGATTTTAAGGTAAAATAATTTAACTTAGAGAACTTGGGTGATTCATTTTTAGAATAGAGAATCTTTTTTTGGGAAAAAACATGGAAAGTTAGCCCATGAGCGAAATTTATCCCCTAAAATCATCCTTGACCAACACCTTTTTCCACCATTCTTTCTTTCATGTAACTAAGCACCACAAAATTTTATCCCCCAATGCAAGGTTTGTCGGGACTGGATCTACAGATTCGTTAGCCAAAATGGGCATGTGATCTGTTGTGATTTAAGAAAGTTGAAGGAACATGGGAGACATTATTCCACTCATTATTTATGATTGACATCCATAGTTCATGCATTGAATATGTGAAGGCATTATCTTATGGGAAAAACAATTGATCTAAGGATAGACCATAATGGTATGAAATATTTGTTTAGACAACTAGCTTTGAATTACAGACAAATTAGATGACTAGAATTCCTCAGTGAGTATGACTTTGATATAAAAAATAGAAAAGTCGAAGAGAACAACATGGTTGATGCACTCAACAGGAGGGTTCATGAGATGCATGTAACAACCATTAGCATGTATACATATGATTTTAAGGACATACTTTGGAAGCTAAAAAATTGTATCATCATTATTTCGAAACAAAAGAAATATTAAAACAAGGTAATTTTTAGCAAAAAGTTAAAGATTATGAGCTAAGAGAGGATGGAATCCTAATGGGAAGATTATATCTTCCTAAATCTCAAGAGATGAAAAATATAATGCTAATATAAATGCATAATGTGCCTTATGTTGGACACCCAAGTTACTAGAAAATAATTGCAATTGTAAAGAACCAATATTTTTGGCCAAGTATGAAGATGGAGGTGGTTGATTATATAGCTAGATGTATATAATTTCATAAGTTAAAGGGTGAGGATACATTTTCATTCATAATTCCAATCAATTGCATACTTGAATTGTCTACATCCATGTGCATTCATAGTGTATTCCATGTGTCTTTTCTTAAAATGTATATGCCTAATGCTAATCATGTAATTGATTGGAATATGATCTAGGTGGAGCAAGAAGGTGACTTTTGAGTTTATTGAGTGTGCATACTATAAAGGAAATTCAATATCCTCCAAAATCAAGAAATAGGACTGGTAAAGGTCCAATGGACCTATTACGGTCCTAAGGACGCAATATGGGAGCATGAGGATGCCATGCGGGAGGAGCCTTGACATATTTTTGGATATTTTTGAAGAATTTTTTTTGTACATGTGTATATAATGCACTAAGGACGGTGCATAAATAAGGGGGAGTGGAATTCAATACCTCTAGACTGAAACCTAATTATAAATATACATATTCTTTATAGGCTGGTGAGCGAGGATGTATTGGGAAAGAGTTCCTTTGTATAGATGTTTTGAGGCCAGAGTGTCGATGTGATTTAGGTTAGGGAGCCTATGATTTGAAAGGCCAATGTGCCTAACAAATTTTAATTGTAATCACACTCGTATATATAATAATAAATTACATCACCACGAAAAACCAAGTCATATAAAAGAGTATGGGGAAATAGTACTCCACGAGAGGGAAAGGGGGTTGAAGGTCTAGGAAAATGGGATAGGTCAAGGGGGCTTAAGCCAAGGAATAAAATAATATTATTCCTATGTCCTAAGTCACATTATTAACTTTATCTTAAGTTCCTAAGTGGGGAAATAAATTACCAAGTGTGGGAGAAGTACTTCCTTGAATGTCAAGTATCAAAAAGGGAACATGCATATATAAGGTTGGGAATTAGTGTAATTCGCATTCATTCTTTCCAATCATTCACTCATTCATTCTATCCACTATATGTACCCTTTCCTAGAGAGCAATGAAACTGATTGTTACCCAGTAAGACCTTGGAGGTTTGGGTTGAAGAATCAGTTTGTCAACGATGTGGAGCATTCTCTTTGGGCGAGATAATTTTTGGGAATAGGTTCCTTTTGTGCTAGGCTACTGGGTGTCAAAACTCTCTCAAAGAAACCTAGTTTTCCATGTGCTACATAGCTCTGATATTTCCTGGTCGGTCTATTGTTGAATCCCTATAAGGGAAGTGGGACATCTGAAGGACTATTGATCAAAGAAGGGGTACACTTCCTTGGGTGGCACAGGCTATCAGGAATGAGAGGAAGTGAGTTGGGAACTATTGCTAGAGTTGGCACCTGGGCCTATCCTTTATTGATTTTTATGTTAGACCTTAATTTGGATTAGGTAGTCGTTCCCTTGGTGGATTCATAACCCCATATTGGGGGTGACCCATTGTTGAGAGTGCATGAACAAAAAATTCTATGGTTGAGAGGAACGAGTGAGGTTTTCATCCAGTTGGTGATTTTCATTATAAGATAGTTGTTATTTATGTGCTTATGATTATTAATAAGTGGTTGTTAATGCTAATTATCCTATGTCATATTTGTGTATATTTATGCATGCATTTATGCTATTAGAACTTCATATTCATTGCATATGCAGGGCATGTTAATTAATAAATGGAACCGAAGAAAATTTGTGTGTGGTGTGGCTCAACTTGGAGGTTGGGGACGCTACATGAACTATCCAATTGTAAAGAAAAATAAAAAAGATAAATACTAAGAAGAAATGGATATTCTATTTATCTAACTTGAAATACATTCCAATATTAAATTAAAGGCCTACATTAACAAGAAACATGCATGTGGTGAAAGATGAAAAAGTAAAGACCAAAAGATCACACAAAAACCCAAACTCTAGGACAAGTACTAATGCAACAAGGGAGGGTTTTATTCATTCAATTTTTTTGTAACCAAAGCAATTCTAAGGTACATTAAATAAAGCTATGATTATGTCCTAAGAATATCATAATATACTTATGCAATGCAATGAAAGATAATCCTGAAAGTGGAAGATACTAAGAACCCTAGGGGGCCTTTTCTTTGCATACATCATTTCTTAAATAACTCATTACAGAACAATACCAATACCTTAAAACTATGAATAAACCATATAAGAGTACTACTCAGGACCAAACAAAACTAGAAAGGCCCCTTTGACCATGGTTGACTATATTTAACTATGGTTGATGATATTTGACTATGGTGGACTACGATTAACTTTACCCATGGATAATTATGGTTGAATTTTCTTGTCCATGGTTGAATATGGTTAACCATGGTTGACTATGGTTAACCATGGTTGACTCTAGTCAACCATGTTTAATCATAGTTGGATATGGTTTACCATGATAGGATATAGTTGACCATGTTTGATTATGATTTACCATGGCACCTAGATAAGTTGTCCATGAGGAACATTGTTCCTATGCAACTTATTCAACTATATGAAATATCAAACCTTTATTTTGGATCACAAATATAGATATGTTGCAATGTCATTTTCAAAATTTGTCAAAATTGACATCAACACATCATTTGTAGTAACTATTTGGTATTTGTATATACAATTTATATCTATGGTAGCATGGATGATTTTAGGGGCTAAATTTCACTCGTGGGCTAATTTTTCATGGTTTTTCCCAAAAAATGATTCGCTATTTTAAAAATGATTCGTCCAAATTCTATAGAATAAAACTATTTTACCTTAAAAATCGCCAAAATTGTATACAAAATATACAAAATCCTTAGAAATTTGAATATTTTTACAAAAATATCGCCAAACATTTTATAGTTGGCATATGAAGGATTACTAAGTTTTGCCAAGGATTTTACATTTTAAAATAAATTTCCATCCTTAAAATCATCCCTGTATGGTAGATTAGCCTAATTTTCTTTTTCTTCTATAGGTGCAAAAAATACAATATCTTTATTTCAAGGTTTGGCGGTTTGAAACTTGTTTAAGAGATTAATCGTTCTCTTATAAAAACAAATTTTATGCATTTCATAAATAAAAACAATATTTATTACCAAACTTATGTCCATTTCTCCCCTTTTATGTCTTAATCATTAATATTAATGCTTTACTATTATCTATTTATGTTTAAACTTATATTATAAGTAGATAAGATGGTATGTCTATTACTTCCCATGCCTCTCTCTCTATATATAAATAAGTATATACATGTTACATTGCTCTATATTTAATAAATAAATAAATTTACTATAGAACACTATGTATTTATTAAATAAATTTACTATAGAACACCATGTATTTATTCAATGATTAGTGTCCTTTACTACCAAATCAGTCTTTTCTTCCACTACATATTCACTTAAGGAGGAGTTATTACAAGTGCATATGCATGCACTTTGTAAGTCATTACCGTATATCATGTCGCATAAAATCAATGACCGTAAATTTATTTAATTTATATATTTAAATTCTATACCATATAGATTAACTATATGGTATCATAAATAATTGTTATTATTACATTACGTTAACTTTTCATTTGAAATTTGAAACA
>ML842805.1:38783-64246 GCA_009831015.1 Picea engelmannii
AAAATTAAAAATAAACAATATAAAAAAACATACATACAAAAATGCAAAAAACAATTAATATGTTATTATAAAATTACATTGAACTCAAGCATAATAGTGTGGTCATATATTAATACATTATTTAAGGTCATTTAAACATTTTCTACATTGACATTGACATATAATCTACTAATAGAGATTACAAATGCAGATACAAATACAAAGACACAAGTACCAATTGACAAATCCTCTAGAAAGCTAACACTCAGTTTTCATATGTCATCTATATTGTGTCCCAACACTAAACATTGATATGTTGCTTCCAATCATTTTTAGCTTATAGACACACTCTTTTATCATCATTAGAATAATCCATTATCACCTTTTCTTTTCCGTGATGCCACCAATTCACCACATGGGCTAACAATATTTCTTGCGTTGGACTAAGAATCAAAGAGAAAAATGAATTAGCTCCTAGACATTGGACTTCTTCAACATTTTCTAGTTATTTAGTCTATACCCTATACCAATACACTATGTTCTATGCACATCTATGGTTAAGGTTCTCTCATGTTTTCACTTCATATATGAATTCCAGTTCTTCACATGTTTATGTACACCATTAGTTTTTTGTCTCTACATATGTAACATATTTGGTTCAACACGAAACTTCGACACCAAAGCGAAAATCCACATGATAATATCCATACAAGTCACTTAGTTTTCCACCATCGCACCATTGTCTACAAATCTATGCCTCTTCTTGCAGTGTCACACTCAACCTTGATGTCCAAGGATGATAGAATTATTTTTCCTCTAGAACGATTCCTAAACCAGAAGGAAAGAGGGGTTGATTTCAATATAAACCAAAAGGAACATAAGGGCATGCCTCCCAAGAAGGATGCATCGTCAACAAATCACATATATTGAAGGCACTTTTCTAGTTTTCCAATAACATTCATGGATAGTGAGTTGCATATTTCAACCTTCGATCTATGTCCATATGCATTATTTATCTTTTCTTCCATCCTTCAACATGCATGCATTTATTTTATTGTTTCTTTCAATTAGGCATTAGTTGATTGAACCCATTATAAAAATAAAAAAATCCTTTGGCCACATGAATAAAGTTAAGAATATATTCTAATCTATTCTTTTCCTTTTGTTTTCTTCTCTAAATTGTGAACTTTAATGGTAAGATTTGGCAAGACTTTCATCATTATGTGATCCAATGTTTCAATCTCTTACATAGGATGCAACCTAGGAAAAGTATGATCTCCATCTTTTCAAATTCAAAATACCATTGCATCTTAGGGAAAATATGGATTGGTTTTCTTCCAATTCCAATTTCCACTATTCTAGTAACCATTCCAAATTTTTAAACTACATAATGTGAATTTGGCAACCAACTTCTCATAAAAATTTGTTTATCACAATTCGTGAAACACATATTTTTAGTTTCTCTTTACACCTTGCATTGTTTGTATTAAGGATAAAGTTGAATGATATTGAAGCTTGGAAGGCATCTCAGTATCTTATATCTCGTACCTCCACGATTTGGTTCTTTTATGCCTATTTTGAGGGTTTGGAATTATCGAAATTTCAATTTTCAATCTACATAATACGATTTTGGCAACCAACTTCTCATGAAAAAATGTTTAATTATATGAGGGTGAGGGTAGGGGAAAATATTAGAGAAAATGTATTAATTGAATACATTTTCTTTAATATTTTCCTCCACCCCCATTACACTTTCTCTAATATTTCCACCCACCCCCATCCTCACCCTCACCCTCACCCTCATATATATTAGATAAAATGTATTAATTTAATACATTTTCTCTAATATTTTCCTCAACCCCCACCCTCACCCTCACCCTCATATATATTATGTATTAATTTAATATATTTTCTCTAATATTTCCTCCCACGCTCACTCTCACCCTCATATATATGAATTAGTATATTTCCTCTAATATTTCTCCCAATTTAATCTATGTTTTCTAATATTTCCTTCAACCCTAACCCTCATATATATATAAATTAATACATTTTCTTGAATATTTATCCTCACTCCACCCTTATATATGTTGTTTATCACAAATCCTGAAACAAGTATTTATAGTTTTTCTTTGCACCTTACACTGTTGGTATTAAGGATAAAGTTGAATGATATTGAAGCTTGGAAGGTAGCTTAGTGTCTCATAACTCCATGATTTCGTTCTTTTATGCCTATTTCGAGGGCTTGGAATTATGGAAAACAAAGGGTAAAGCCAACTTGATATATTTTCACATTTTCTAGTTATTTGTAAAGAGAGATTTTGTGATTGACATGATACTTCACAATATACATTAAACCTTCTCACAATGAAATATGTATTACAAATTAATTCACTGGTGAATATAGCGATTGATTATTCGTGTAGTTGTTCTTTATGCAACATACAACCTATATTCCAATCGACTCAATGTCAAAATATCGAGTTCAAACCATTATTTCAAGGGATTAGGAACACAAATACAGCTATGAATATCCATCATACTAAAATTCCTATTGTGTCCAAATCCGAATAGAAAGAGTATTTCCTTGATTTGTTTCGTGCATTGGTGTTTCACGTGATCTACTATGTTGGGAGCACACTGCATATTGTTTTGTCACCCATTTATCAGGATAAGTTCATGCTTAAGCACCAAAACTCTATATTTATATGGGTTCCCTGCAACCTAGAACCACATTGTCCCGATTCCTTTGATATTTTAGGTTTAAGAGTTAAGAAGAGAGGCCTGGTAATGATGAGGACGAGCACAATATGGAAAGTTCTGGTATTCACGTTGGCAGTGTTGTATATCTGTTGAACCTGTACAGAATAGATCTAGTTAAACAATAATATACACATTTGCAGAGAGAATAGGAGAAAGAATAAAAAGGAGAGAAAGAATGAAAGAATTCTCATTAACTGTTTCCACACTCAAAGAGCGAATAATTTAAAATAGATATAGGACACATGAGTAACTAATGAGCCATAGTGGTGGTCTAGAGTGATCTAGACACAGAACAACAGTTACGGGAGTGAGCTTCCACCTATTCTAGTCTCTCAAGCAGTTACGGAAGTGAACTGCCACCTAGTTGAGTTAACTAGTCTTCAGTTAACTGATTGAATGGAGAGCAGTGAGGAGTTAACTCAGGAAATCAAGGGTAATGTGTCAATTTGGTGATGATCCCAAGGAAAGTGTGCATTAGCTGGTGATGATCCCAGTGTTGCATGGTGACAAAACCAATGCAGCATCTAAACTCAACTTAACTAGTCAAATTGAAGTGTCAACTGAAAGAGAATATTCTCCAGGTGGAATATTCTCCCCTAAAATATAAGAGACTAGATAATGACTAATTATGACTAATAAACAAGGAAAAAACTTAGGAAAAATAAATCCTAGGTGTGTGTGAAGTAACTCCAACACCCCCTTGAACATCACTATGGTGAAAATAAAGAATGGGTCCCAAAAATGAGGCCATGTTGGGTTTCTAAATACAAAAGATACACTAAAATAAACAAGGAAAAAGGGAAAGCCTCATGGGAAACCCACCCCCTCAAATTACAAGCATAAAAAAAATAAAAATGAGAAAACAACAATGTCATTCACTCCAAGAAGACCTCGCAACTGTGCAAGTTTATGCTCGTTGAACATTTTGTTGAAGATGTAGATGTTTGCATGGATCTAATGAAGTAAATGCACCATTGAGATGTCCACACATATCCACTTTCTCTTCTTGTAATGAAGAATATTTGAACCTGCAAAAAAAATTGGTGTAGATTTTTCTTAGCAGTCTGTCGACTATGATACCATGTAAATGTGTTGAACCTGCACAAAATAGATCTAGCTAAACAATAATACACACATTTTCAGAGAAAATAGGAGAAAGACAAAGAAGGATAGAAAGAGTGAAAGAATTATCATTAACTATTTCCACACTCAAAGAGTGAATAATTTACAATAGATATAAGATACATGAGTAACTAATGAGACATATTGGTGTTCTAGAATGATTTAGACACACACCAGCAGTTACGGGAGTGAACTTCCACCTAGTCTAGTCTCTCAGGCAGTTACGGAAGTGAACTGCCACCTAATTGAGTTAACTAGTTAACTAGTCTTCAATTAACTCACTCAATAAAGAGTAGTGAGGAGTTAGCTTAGGAAATCAAGGGTAATGCACAAGTCTCGTGATGATCCCAAGGAAAGTGCACATTAGTTCGTGATGATACAAATGTTGTATGGTGACAAAACCAATGCAACATCTAAACTCGACTCAACTAGTCAAACTCAAGTGTCAACTCAAAGAGAATATTCTCTAGGTGGAATACTCTCCCCTAAAATATAGGAGACTCAATAATGAATAATTATGACTAATAAACAAGGAAAAACCTTAGGAAAAATAAATAATAGGTGTGTGTGAAGTAAATCCAACAAGTGCATGCGACAACGATGAACGGTGCAAAAACTTCGACTCTGATTTGGTCCCTGGCCTTTCCTATGTCACGGGGAACGCTGCTAACCCCACGGAGGCATGTTTCAATGGCGTTAAGAGTCTCAACGTGTCCACCCAGACTGACAAGCAACATACAGGGGCATTAAATCCAATATGCTCCAAACGAGGTGGTTGCGGAAGGGAGGTGACGAGTGCACCAGAAAACTTGAGAGTAGGTTAACTTCCGAGCAAACAGACCTTCAGACCTTCTTTTAGTAAAAAAAAATTGGCTTGAATCCAGTCATATTTTAACGGGTATTCTGAGTTTTGCATGGATCAAAGTTTCATGCATTTCAGAACCTTATCCCAGGGATTTTTCCCCATTTTAAACCTTAAACCAAGCCAAATACCGAGAAAATTTATCAAAGTTCTGTATTAGCCGGAAATTTAAAAGCAGGTCGTGAGAGAATATGCTGGAAAGATAACTCGGGAAAAAAGATTACTCCCGTTATCCCACTACGAAAACTTGGGTCCATGCATGACTTATGCCCACCCTACCTGCACCAATGGGCATGGAGTACTCTAACTGATACATGAATCGTTCACTACGCTAATCATTTGATTAGTGCACATGTATTTTCAATGATTAAGTCTGCATGAACAATAGAGGAACTTTGGAAGGCCCTGCCTGCCTTCTGGGCTGTCTAGCGACTTCTCCACACGACTTTTTCATCTTCTTAGACTCGACGAAAGAGTTCTTAGCTGTTACAAACCAGACAGTAATTCCTTCCTTTCTGTGGGAATTCGTGCTCTATATAGCAAGTCCTTAACGGCTTAGAATAATCAACAACGAAATGGCCGCATATTGAGGCCAAATCCGATAGCTGAAATGGTCTGCATTCCAAAAGTACAATTTCTCAGTTCATATATGTGATCTAAACAGTTTTCGTGGCTTCTACTTCTACCCATATTGTTAGAATTGTAATTTGAACTGAAAGAGTTGAATACCAGACCTAAATAGCAGCCAAGGCAGTCGGAAATTAGGTGATTTAGTGGGTCGTTAGATAGCTCTGTTCTTCAGTATGACAACAGGTAATTCTAAACCAACCTTCGGTTTCTATCGATTAATATGAGATAAATTGTATTCAAATGGTAATCAACTGTGGTGAAACCCATGCGATTCTACAAGGCCGTATTTTCCAATATCCTTTTGACGTTAATTCTGAAGATTTTGTAATTTTTTGTGGCATTTAGAACACGCATCCAGCATTGTACGCTGAAATCCTGTCACTAATTTTGTATAGGGCTGAAATGTTTGAAGAATCAAACATCACTAATTTCTTCTCGGCATCCAACCTTGTTGAGATATGCCGTTTCATTTTTCTTCTCTCTAATTTAATATTTGATGTGGTTTTCGTATATTTTACATTTTAAGAACTTGATGGAGATGCATTATATATTCCTTTTATATGTTCTATTAAAGTATTGTTTCGGAGTACAATTTGCATTAAGTTAATATATGGCTGCATGGCTTCAAGACAATTTCTCAGGACTTCATAATGTTCGACGTTATGATTTAACTCTTGCCTTAACTCCGACAGTTATGCCTAAGTCCGGAATTCATTATCATGACCATTGTTATGCCAATGGCCTTTCTATATCTCTAGTGTAGAAATATTTAACTACTTAGTAGCCTCTGTATTACATACAAATGGATTTTTCTTGGAGAGAGATGTTAGAGTTCTGAATATTTTTCAAGCAGTAAATTATCTCGAATAACCCTGAAAATCTGCTCTTCCTTAATTGTATCGATGACTATTTCTTTAACCCTAAATGAAAGGTTGGATATTGAGTACTTCTTATTGTCTTGATTTAAGGTTGTTCGGATGTGGGGAGGATTGCTGGAAATAGGAAGTAATCTGCTTTCATGAAATGCCAAAACGAATTTAAGTCTGCAATATCGAGATAAAAAATCCGTCTCCCAAAATATCAGTGACCTTCGATGGCCATCGTTACTACTGAAACATTTGTTAACAAACTATAATCCAGTGATTTTATAATACCTATAATCCAGTAATCAAGTTCAAGAAGGACAAGTTTCTGAAAGAATTTTCCATGTCAGTCGATGCTTCAACGATCTTCACCTCACTCCGCCAAAGTACTCGCGAATTTTTGGAATTGAAATTTTTTCAATTTTTGTTTGTGGTTATGAATTTGTCTCTATTTTTATCTTGGTATCAGAGCCTTGGTAAGGAGATCTGTCAATAGTTGTGTGTATTTGCAGGGTGGATTGGTGGATACAAACCTTGAAGAGAAGCTTGCTTGGACAAGTGTGAAGCCACCAGATTATTATTTTCCAGTGAAGTCAATTAGAATTGCTTGCTTTGGTTGAAGAATTCCTTTGGATTTGTGAGTTGCCAACATATGAGATATTAATATTTGAAATATTTGACAAAAGAGATAAATTTATTTTGTTTGGCTACAATTTGTTGAATTCTTTGTTTGACGAAAATGTCAAATCCACTTGCCCATTCATACTTGAATGGATCAACCAAATTCGATGGAGAAAAATACGTCAATTGAAAGTTTAAGCTAATGACAATGAATGTGCTGGAAGCATATAATTTGTGGTCAATTGTGAGAGGGGAAGAGACGAAACCCATTGTTGCTTCTGCCATTCCAGATTGAGATAAACGGAAGCAAAAGTGTTGTTGTGAATGTGTGTAAAGAACAACATAATCCCTCATATAAGGGATTGTAAAATGTTCAAGAACACATGGAATGCCTTGAAAGGTTTGTATGAAACTACAAATGCAAACTAATCTTGTTTTTGAAAACTAAGTTTTTGTCTATCAAAATGGAAGAAAATGAAAGCATAAGTAATTTTGTTCCCCCCATCAAAGATTTAAGTGATAAGTTAGGTGATATTGGTGAAAAGGATTCCAATAGTGACTTGGTAACCATCACATTGAAAGGTTTAGTGCAAGATTACCAAGTTTTTATTTCACCGCTTTCAACTAGACCAAATCCCCCTACATTTGACGAGTTGATTGGAATTCTTCTACAAGAGGAAGGATGAAGAATTTTGAGTTGGACTCTGATAGCTCATAGAAAAAGGAAAACAACCTTACAATTAAATTAGAGAGGCTGAACCAAACTATTAGCAGAGCTCACTTGATTGCAATATTGAAGCCAACCATTACATTTAAATAACACAGAAAACCTGAAGGACAGGCACACAACAACCCACAATCACTTAGTTAAGTAAATCTTAACTAAGTATCATAATTTCTACATTATTCCAACACTCCCCCTTAATGGAGAAATGGATTTTCTACCACACCTAGCAAGTCTATGCAAATTTCAAATTTTGCCTTTCCTAGAGGCTTAGTGAAAATATCAGCCATATTTTCCTCTGTGTTACAATAGATTAAGCCAATCTCTTTTGACTGTATCTTTTCTCGGACAAAATGATGCTGAATTTCAATGTGCTTAGTTCTGGCATGATACATAGGGTTATTAGCAAGTTTGATTGAACTTTTATTATCACAATTGATAACTGTGGGTGCCTTTTGTTCTTCTCCCATGTCTTCAAGAATTCTCCTCATCCAGACAACTTCACATGTAGTACTGCACAAGGCTTTGTACTCGGCTTCAGTTGTAGACAAAGAAACAATTGGTTGTTTCTTACTGCTCCATGATATGACCCCTGAACCAATTCTAAAGGCATAACCTGTGGTTGACTTTCTGTCACTAAGATTTCCAGCCCAGTCAGAATCAGAATATCCTACCAACGTAACATCAAATTCATCAGTATATTTAATACCAAAATCAATAGTTCCTTTCAAATAACGAAGGACTCTTTTTGCTGCTTTCCAGTGACTCTCATCCGACTTAGCCATGAACTGACTAAGGATGCTGACTGAGTAGGCAATATCTGGCCTGGTTGTGGTGACATAATTCAGACTTCCCACCAGTTGTCAATACAGAGTTCCATCCAATTCTTTGGTCTCATCATCACTATAGAGCTTAACATTTTGTTCTAATGGAGTAGGCATCACCTTACATCCATTCATATCAAATCTCTGAAGCAATTCCCTGGTATATTTTCTTTGTGTAACTAGTGTCACACCATTTTCTTTCCATACTTCAAGACCCAGACAATAATGTAGTTCTCCAAGATCCTTCATTTCAAAAACTTATGATAACTGCTTTTTGATTTCATCAATTAGCTTAGAAGCATTTCCTGTTATGATTAGATCATCAACATAGAGAGAAATCAAAACAATATGTTCTTTTTCATCTTTCTTAATATAGATATTTGGATCATTTTTACTCTTCACAAATCCTTTTTGCAGAAAGAAATTGTTTATCTTGTCATACCATGACCTGGGTGCCTGTTTTAATCCATATAGAGCCTTTTTCAATTTGCATACCAAATGTTCTTGTGTCCCTGTTTAACAAATCCTTCAGGTTGTACAAGATATACTTCCTCCTTTAATTCTCCATTCAGAAAAGCAGACTTTACATCTAACTGATGTAGGTTCCATTTATGTTTTGTAGCTAATGCAATCATCAATCTGATGGTGTTTAACTGAGCTACAAGTGCAAAAGTATATACATAATCAATTCCCTCTTTTTGTGAATACCCTTTTGCAACCAATCTTGCTTTATGTTTATCTATGCTACCATCAACATTAAATTTGGATTTGAACAACCATTTGCATCCAATTGGAAGTTTGTTTTTAGGCAACTCTATTAATTCCCATGTTTCATTTTTCATTATTGAATCATATTCTTCTTTCATTGCATCCATCCAAACTTTGTGTTCTTTAGCTTGTTGATAATTTGCAGGTTCTATAGTGTTCATTACTTGAGTCATCAAAGAATAATCTTTTTACGTGATAGGTGTATGAATCTGACGAGATGTCCTCCTTAGAGTCTTGGTGATGGCATCTCTTCTTCTACTTTGAGGTGTAGTTCTTTCAACCTTTTCTTGATCCTGACCCTGTACCTGTTCATGTTCCTCCTCTTGATCCTCTTTCTGTACATGTGTTACATCTGCATCTTCTACAATATAGTCATGAGGAATGTGCCATTCACTATGACTCTCTATGTTATAACCTGTATCTTCATGAAATAATACATCTTTGCTTGGAAAGACTTTATGCATGTTAGGATCAAACATCTTATATGCTTTATGCTCATCATAGTAACCAAGAAAAATACACTTGATGGATTTTCCATCAAGCTTTCTCCTATCCTCTTTGGGAATGTGAGCAAAAGCTTTACTTCCAAATATTCTCAGATGATTCACAACAGGCTTATAACCATAAAAGGCTTCAAATGGAGTTTTATGATCTAAGATTTTAGTAGGAATTCTATTTTTCAGATAAACAACAGTTCTAATAGCTTCAGCCCAAAAACCATTAGTGAGATTTTTACCTTGAAGCATACTTCGTGCACATTCAACCAAGGTTGTGTTTTTCATTTCTGCCACTCCATTTTGATGAGGAGTGTGCAGTACCATGAACTGTTGTAGAATTCCATTTTCTTTGCAGTATTTGACGAAAGCCCCAGATTTGTACTCTCCCCCTTCATCTGATCTGATAATTTTGATGTACCTAGCAGTTTGTTTTTCAACCAAAATTTTAAACTCCTTAAAATATTCGAAAACATCACTTTTCTTTCTCATGAAATACACCCATGTGTATTTAGTGAAATCATCAATGAAAATAAGAAAATAATATGCTCCTCTAATAGACCTTGTCTGCATGGGACCACAGACATCTGTGTGCACAAGTTCAAGTATATCCCTCTTTCTTCTATCTTCGTGAGAAGGAAACTCTTCTCTGTGTTGCTTTCTCAAAGCACACCCATCACATGCACTATGTTCATTCTTTAATAGTGGAAGTCCTTCCACCATGCCTTGTTTTTGAAGAAGCAACAAATCATTATAGTTTAGATGTCCATACCTCTGATGCCACAATACCTCTGTTGGAATCATTGTTGAAGCCAAGGCTTGATGTCCTTTCATCATCACATCGAGCTTGTATAGCCCTCCAACTCTGACTCCTGTAGTAACTACTTTATAATGGTCTTTTACATCCTTCACAAGAGAATGTGTTTTTACAAAATATACCTTCATGTCTTGATCTGCTATGGTGGAAACATAAATTAATTTTTTCTTTATACCAAGTACATGCATTACATTATGTATTTGTTTAACACTACCATTTGGTAATGTAACAAATATATCCCCATAACCTTTGATTTGATGTGATCATTCATCACCAAGATAAATGTTAGCACCATCATTAGTCTCACAATAATTGTCAAACCAATTTCTATTACAAGACATGTGGATCGATGCACCAGAATATACATACCATGCATGCACATCATCTGTCTCAGCTGACAAAGAAACATCTGATATAAATAATTTGTGGAATTCATCATTACCATTATCACCCCTTTCAACAAAATTACTATTCTGCCTTGAATTTCTATATTTGTTCTCATGTTTATGCTTATACCAACAATCCTTAGCATGATGTCCAGCTTTTCCACAATTAAAACATATATCACTCTTTCTCTGATTTGTATGAGACCGAGGAGATGTCATACCTTTATGTTCTTTTGCATATTGAGGTTTTCTTCCTTTGTTGCGTTCCCAAGGCTTTCCTTTGTGGTGTTCCCAAGGCTTTCTTTTACCCTTCGCCATCAATGCTGAATCTGAATGTGGAGGCTTTCTGGTGAGGTGGCTTCTACATTCCTCCTCTTGTAGAAGAATACCTGCAAGTTCTTCAAATGTCGGAGCATTCTCTCAGGCTGCAATACCTGTTATGAACATTTGGTAGTCTTCTAGCATGCCATTTAATGTGACAGTTACTAGATCAGTGGGTGAGACATTTTCTCCTATGTCACCTAGTTTATCTATTAAATCTTTGATTCTTGAAATGAAATTAGTAACATTTTCATTTTCCTCCACTTTGATTGAGAACAATTTGCTTTCTAAAAACAAAACTCGGTTTGTATTAGCAGTTTGGTACAAACCTTTCAAGATGTTCCATGTCTCCTTAGATGTTTTGCAATCTCTTATATGCGGAATTATGTTGTCTTTTACAGACATTCTGAGGAAAACTTTAGCTTTGTTTTCTCTCTTCTCCCAATCTTGGGAAGCAGTAGCAGGCTTTGCCTCATCTCCCGAGACAATATCCCAAACCCCGAATGCTTCCAGCAATGTTTGCATCTTAAATTTCCAATTTACATAATTGGATCCATCTAGTTTATTTGATTCATTTAAGTATGAATCAATTAAATAATTTTCCATTTTAAATTCTTTAAAAACAAGTCAGAAATTACCTTTCTACTGCCACCACCAAGCCTTCTCCTACCAACAGCAATGCAACAGCTTCCTCGGCTGATCCCACAACAAAGATCGAGTCAACTATCAACCGACTGATGCAGATGAAGATGGCTCCTGCACACTCACACGTCCAACACAAGCTTAAACCCTTCACACGAGCTCTCACACAGATCTGCGAGAACTAGAGTCACTCCACGCGCTCCTCTCACGTAGGTAATGCCTCACATGGCCTCCTTCTCACGCAGGTATGCAAATAAATTACCAAAATAAATTACAGGTTCATACCAAAATAAATTACAGATTCATCAAATTCACTTTACACCTCTGTGCGCTCGACACAAGTGGCAGCTCTATGGCTTCTTGGAAAATATGCAGGTTTCAATGCAAGAGACGTTGATCTATACAGAGATCCAAAATAAATTACAAAGGTCCAATGCTGCTACAAGCTCCTTCGCAGTCACCCTCTCAGTGATCCTCCTCAACGCCATGACTCCTTCACTTGCCACAACACGATGGTCACAGTGGGCAGCGAACTCTGATGATGCACAAAGACAGTGATCCACAACGATCCGCCCTATAACACAGTGATTTGCCTCCTTACTCCAGTGATTGTACAATGATCCACAACGATCCGCTTTATAATGCAACGATCTGCCTCCTTACTCCAGCAACACACCACGGCTCTGATACCAAATTAAATTAGAGAGGCCGAACCAAACTGTGAGCAGAGCTCACTTGATTGCAATATTGAAGCCAACCATTACATTTAAATAACACAAAAAACCTGAACTGACCTCCTACAAAGGTGGATTTGAAGCCACCAACAAACCCTAATTTGGACAGGCACACAACAACCCACAATCACTTAGTTACGTAAATCTTAACTTAGTATCCTAATTTCTACATTATTCCAACACTTACATAGGTAAATAGTGGGACAAAAAAAAAGGAAAGTTTCAAGGAAAACATAAATGTATGGCTTAATCCAATGCTTATGATAAGAGAAATGTTGATTGTTATTATTGTGGAAAATGAGAGCATCTTGCTAAATATTGTTTTAAAAGAAAAATTCATGAGTCCAAACAAAGATACAAAAGGAATAATGGAAATTTTGCATATAAAGACACCTCAATGAGTGATGGATTTAAAAATCTTTAGTTGTTTATCTCTGAAGTTGCATTGTCTACAGAAGATGATGATAAGAATGCTTGGGTTATCAATTCTGGTGCCACAACTAATATGTCTTGTAATAAAGAATGGTATGATGAATACTATGAGAACATTGATGGAACACACATTTACGTAGCAGATAACAAATCACATAAGTTCTAGGTTATGGAGTAATAAGTTTGAATTTTCTTGATGGTCAAGTGAGACAGATTCATAAAGTGATGTATGTTCTTGGTATCAAAAAGAATTTGATATATGTTGCTACTATTGTTGATAATGATTTAAAGGCGGAATTTTGTAATGACCCAATGGGGGGAATATATATGGCTAAATGTATATGATATGACCCCAATGGGGGGGAATATATGGGCCTAAATGTACATGTAATGTGTAAATACATATGTTATAGGGTCGACCTAGTGATAAAGGGGCCTCATGTGCTAATGTGAATAGCTATATATAAAAGATCATGTATTCATTATTAGGGGAGGGAATTGTGAAGTATGAATGGTATTTGGTTATTTGGAGGGGGTTCCCCTATTATATAAGGAGTTATTGTGTAACACATATATATTGGAGTTGTGCTCCATGCTAAATAATTGATATAAAATTCTAAAAATTGTACCGGATGTACTGCATACTGTCCATGTCCAATGCAACTGGTCAACTCAATTTGGATATTCTAGGAATAAATTATGATTGTTTTACCGAGAACACGTGTTTGAGACTAGTCAATAGGACTAGTGAGATACCATATCTTCCAAGTGTCAAAACATCACCAAACTAATCTTCAACAAGCTATTATCATAGACAAACAAGCACTACAAATTGGAGAAGCTTAAAAAAAAATACATGGAATCAAAGGAAAGAAAATTATGCAACAACTAGATACAAAGGATTAAGACTGAAAAGAATTGATTTTGGATGGATAGATCATCAACAATCGAATGAATAAATTGGGAACATAAAAAAATCATATTACTTGGTTTCATCACATGTGAAGCCTTTAAATGCAAAGGTTTGACGACAAAGATTTTTGAAGGAAGTTACTATGTTATGACCCAAAGGGGCATATATATAGCTAAATGTATATGATATGACCCCAAGGGGGGCATATATGGGCCTAAATGTAAATTTAATGTGTAAATACATATGTAATAGGATTGGCCTAGTGATAAAGGGGCCTCATGTGCAAGTGAGAATAGCTATATATAAGAGATGATGTATGCATTATTGGGGGAGGGAATTGTGAAGTATGAATGGTATTTGGTTATTTGGATGTGGTTCCCCTATTTTTTATGGAGTTATTAGTAACTTATATATCTTGGAGTTGTGCTCCATTCTCACATTATGTACATGGCGTGTACTTCTGTTATTTTATGATATTTTAAGTATTTGGTTCATTACAAATTTCTTAATTCATGGTGTCTTGTTAATGATATAGATTGCTATAGGGTTGTTGCTACAAGTACAATAATTGGAGGATTGTATAAGTTGGATGTGACCAAGAACAATCATCAAGTGTTGGCATCTACAATAGTGTCAACATATGATTTATGGAATCAAAGGTATGTGCACCTTAATCACAATCATTTAATGTTATTGCAAAAGAAAACAATAGTTGAAGGTCTTCCTGCTATGAATAATGATCATATTGACTGTGAAGCATGTGCACTTGGTAAGAAACATAGAGAGGAATTTGCTATGCATAAAGAGAAAATAAAGTGAGAAATACTTGAGTTAATTCACGCTGATGTATATGGACCAATGCAAACTAGATCACTTGGTGGTGCTTGTTACTTTCTTATATTTGTTGATGATACATCTAGGTATACTTAGGTCTATTTCATAAGAAAGAAGAGTGATTTATTTGAGTAATTTAAGGAATTCAAAACTATGGTTCAATATGAGTGAATGCAAGGCAATGAAAACTCCTCTATAACAAAATTCTAAGTTATTTAGTGATGATGAAACTAAAGAGGTAAATGGTACATTGTATCATTATCTCGTTGGAAATTTGAACTATCTCACCACTACCAGACCAGACATAGCATATTCAGTCAACATCCTTAGTCAATTCATGGAAACCTGTTAAGCAATTTGGTTGAGGTGAATTCTTGAAAATGTTGGAGAAAAGAAAAAAGAACCAACATGATTCAACTGTGATAATCAAAGTGTTATCAAATTGGCACATAATCCCATGTTTCATTCTTTGACAAAACATATTGAGATACAACACCACTTTGTGAGAGAGAATATTGAGTCGAAGGAAATTGCTATGATTTATTGTAATACAAGTGATAATATAGTTGATGTATTTACTAAGCTTGTTGGAAAGATCAACTTTGAAGTGTTTAGAAACAAGTTAGGTGTTGTAAATAATCCATTTCTCCATTAAGGGAGAGTTTTGGATTAATCTAGAAATGAGTGTGAGTTTCAAATTATGATTTATTGGTGTGAGTTGTCATAGATCTAGATGGTTTGAGTTGTATTTTCTATAATAAAAATTTTAGATCCACCATGTCCGGATCTAGAAAATTCTTACAATGTTATAAATGTATTGGCTATCTTAGTAATGAAATAAAGTGGTGTGTGAGACATTTGTCTCTACTTACAAACAAGTTCATAACAGGAGACAAATGTCTCACACAAACTTCATAACTATGTTGCCAGTTACTCTTCGTCTGCAAATATTTCAGATCAAAGGGGTGTTTTGATGTTTAGTTGCGTTGCATGACAACTTTTGTTAATCATTGAGCTATCCAGAGAGAGCTCAATTGAAATATATAAAACTATACTCTTCTTAATGATTTGTTTGATTGTAAACAAAACCAATAATAAATATAAAATGTGATTTAAACGTTCCATACGATGCTTATCGGTGTTGTTATAATGGGGTTGTTATAGTTGTAATGGTATTCTTTATCCGTATTTCTAATATTTGTCTTAAATTTATGGAGAGTAATTTGACAAATAAATCCATTCCATTGGTAAATCTAGTATTCCTCTTCAGTTTCTGGATCTTGTTTTGAAAGATAATTCTAACATAGAGGTAATTCAAAAACTCCTCTTTAGTTTTTTAATCTCAATTTCATAGGTAACTCTAATAAAGAGTTATTCTAATACGTGTCTATTTTATGTACCATAATTTGAAATTTCAATCCAGTTCATCGCACTCCCACACGAGAAGCCTCCTACGATTTAGACTCAAGAAAGCCAATGAAGATGAAGGAAGTTCTCTATGTTCCTGGATTGAAGAATAACCTTCTCTCGATTTCAACATTGCAAGAGAAGGGTTACATATTTTAATTTGTTGATGGATAAATTATTATGTGGCATAGAGGGAATACTTTTGATAATTCTATTGTGATTGGAATTCAAGAGGGAGGACACTACAAATTGAAAGGGTGATCAGATTCATCATTAATTCATGACACTATGAATTCCAATGAGTTATGTCATAGGATATTTTATCACCTACATTATAAGGCCTTACCGAGTGTGAGAAAGATGGTGACGGGACTACCAAAGATCCAGGAAAAACCAGACAGTGTGTCCAAAGGTTGCACACAATGAAAGAACGTGAAGCACTTCTTTCCGAGAAGCGATAACAAATCCAAAAGAGTGTTAGACATCATTTACTTGAATGTGTGTGGACCGATGTCGGAAAATTCACTAAGAGGGTATGTATATTATGTGTCTTTTATTGATGATTACTCACAAAAAACTTGGATCTATTTTTTGAAGGAAAAGAATAAAGTGTTTGAAAAATTCAAAGAATTTAAGGAACTGGTAGAAAACCTAACAGAGCAGAAGATAAAGAACTTGTGTTCATATAATGGAGGATAATTCACTTCAGAGGAATATTTCAAGGAAGATGGGATTAAGAGGGAGCTTTCTACTCCCTACAATCCTCAGCAGAATCGAATAGCAGAAAGGAAGAATCAGAGGATCATGGAAGCAATGAAGGTTATGATCCATGATCAAGATCTACCTATGCATTTGTGGGAAGAAGCAACAAAGAATGAAGTGTACGTTCAAAATAGAATTCCCCCAAAATTACTTGAAAACAAGACACTAGAGGAGATGTTTTCAGGAGAGAAGCGATATTTGGATACCCTGTATTTGTGCATGTCCCTAAGGAAAAAAGGACAAAGTTGGATCCATCCTAAAAGAATGGAATATTTGTTGGTTATATTGATACATCGAAGGGATACAAGATATGTAGAAATTTCGATACAAATTAATGTATTCCTGCGATTCTCCTGGTCTAACAATTTCCACCACTTGTTAAATATAGAATCACTTCTACTATTATTCTTGCGGAAGCATATAAACCACAATCACAACCACAATGCACAAAGTGAAATATCAATATCACACAACACAAAAGTTTTACCGAGAAGGCGTAAAGCTAAAAACCCCACTATTATATATTATGTATATCATGAATCATGAAACAATCTCATACAAAACTCTAATCCAAGAGCTCTCAATACAATACAATCATCTCACACTGTCATACACAAATTAGCAAATACATGTGCCAATTCCTGTGTCCAGACAGCCTGCCTCCTCTGCACAAACTCTGCAATCTGAATTCTCACAATGAATCACGATTATTACGAATTTCCTCATTTGCACATGCTCATAAGCATATCCACTGCGTATGTGAACAAATCTCAAATGATAGCCAACTGTCCCTTTCACTTGTTATCTCAACTGGATCTCCAATGGATTTGCATGCATGTAGTTAACTGTGACGCATATTTAGTTGCATGTGAGTTAACAGATTAACTGAACTCTCACTAGTGCAACTGAGCTTAACTCACTTAACTACACTTATAATTCTGTTACAATTCCAAATCTCTCAGTTATGAATGAGATAATAGATTAATATTTATTGTCTCATTTAATTAAGGGAAAAGTAAATTAGACACATGTTTCTTGTTGAATTTTCAACAATATATATATTCCCGGTCATGGGAAATGTTAGATTAGCCAAGATCTCACCTTCGATGAGATGCAACTTTCATCAAATCAAAATAGGACTGTGCAAAAGAGGTTCATGAAGAGGATAATGAAGTTACTAGAGTTCAAGAGGTAGAAGCAGTTGAAATAGAGGAAGTCATTCATGAGGATAATGACATGACATAACCTCATAGGCCAGCAAAGATGCCTTCTCACAAGAGAAGACCAGCTTGCTCACAAGAGCTCATCAGAGATGCAAAAATATATGGTGCCCCAGAAAAATATCTCATGGAAAGTAATTAGTTGAAACTGTATTCTAGATATGTGGCATGTTTGGGTGATATCATGGATGCATAACTGTCCAGTTATGAAGAGGATGCATAAAATAGGGTATGGAAGGAATCCATGGGGGAGGAATATCAGTCCATAGTAAAGAGTGATGTATGGGATGTGGTCTCTAGACCGAAAGAGAAATTTGTAGTCAGTTCAAAATGGATCTAAAAAAATAAACATGTAGCTCATCGAAGTATTGAAATGTATAAGTCTAGATTTGTGGCTCGAGGATTCTCTTAGAAGGAGGGCATTGAATATGCAGAGACATTTCCTCACGTGGTGGGATATACCTCGATCAACACTATACTTTCATTGGCCATGGTAATGAAATGGAAGGTGTATCAGATGGATGTGAATACAACCTTCTTGAATGGTGAAATAAAAGAGGAAGTATATGTGGAGCAGCCACAAGAGTTTGAGGTACATGATAGGGAGACACATGTGTGAATATAGAATAAGGATTTATTTGGATTAAAGGAGGCACCCAAAGCATGGTATGGAAGGATCGACATTTTTCTGAACAACTTAGGATTTACAAAGAGTAGTGCACATCCTAGCCTTTACTTTAAGGTTGTGGATGATGGTTTGGTAATACTATTGTTGTATGTGGATGACTTGTTTCTAACAGGTGTGTAAAATCTCATCTAAAAGTGTAAGAGAAATTTTTTTGTTGAGTTTGATATTGATCCAAGTGGATATCAGTGGCCCCCCACCTATTCCATGGGCTTGAAAAACAATTTTCCATCTTGGCAGTTTTTCGAGCTCCAAACTTCTGGGGCCGTTTTGAATCCCTAAATGACGTTTTTGGGGGATTTGGGGCCCAGGTGATTGCAAAAGGCACTCACATGGGCCAGTTGAAAATCATTCTTCTCAGTTATACCTTTCCAATGGTGTATTGAGCACCCCAAACATATATCATATGCAAAAGTTAAACCCCCAGGAAGTTTACGTATCAACTACCCCCATCGGGGCCCGCAAACCTTTTGGATTTTCATCTTCCGGGGTTAGGGTTTTGGATTTTACTTATGTTAAAAAGGACTTTGGAGCCTTATTGTAACAATCATCTTTTTTTGAATGCGAGTAGTTTTCACATCTCTTCTAAGAGATAAGTTTCCACCATTCTACCGAGTATTTCGCTCTGTATTTTTACAGTTCTGTACATTTTGCACATTAATAGAAATTGTGCATTACTGTATGTCTTTGCCTCTAGTTATATTTCTGATATATCTCTATTATATTATTGTTTCTCTTTCAATATCTATGTATATTTATTTGTTATATCTCCTCTCTCATTTCATGCCGAAAATAATCCGGATCAGTGGTATCAGAGCAGGCTGCTCTTGATCGTTTTTTCAGTGCATGTCCCCGACGAGGTATGAGTATATAAATTTGGGTCTCGATCTTTTCTCTCTTGAATACAATTGATCTCACACACCCAAGAAACCCTCCATGGCGGAAGAAAAGAAAAATGATGGAGCAGACAATTCTATCAATCTGTTTCTTGAGAAAGCTCTCATGCGACAGAGGGACGAAATGATGGAGAATTTTTCCAACGTACTTCAACACCTACCAATATAAATAGGTGCATATTCTTCAAACAACCACTTTGGAATCACCTCTCCTTTCAAGGTACAGGTTAATTTTGATATTCCTGTATTTGAAGGTCAGATAGATGCAGATGCCCTAGACAAATGGTTAAATTTGTTAGAAGGTTATTTCTTTGTTCACAATTTTTTCGACAGAGAAAAGAACACCTTCACACTCCTTAAGGCTCTCCCCCATGTCAAACATTGGTGGGAAACTTGTTGGGAGAAAATTTCCACAGAGGAGTCTGGAATATATGGGGCTGAGCCCACTTGGTATTTTTTTGTGGATGCGGTAAAGGAACAATATTACCCTGTTGGAAACTATGAGGACCAATACATGAGATGGATGAGATTGCGGAAAGAAAGGGGCCAAGCAGTTATGGATTTCACCAATACCTTCCATACCTTGTGCACCAAGTTGGGTATCAAAGACTCCGAAAAAAAATTGGTTCTGAAATACTGTGGGGCCCTACAAAGATACATCCAAACTGAAATGGATGTTTTGGACATCTCATCACTGGGTACTGCCTATCGATATGTTTTTAAAATTGAACATAAAATTAAGAACCAGAACAAGTGGGATTTTGGGTCTACAAATATGCAACATCAAAAGTATGATAAAGACGACCCTAACAAACATCTTCTTGAAAACCAATCTAAGCCACAGGAAAAGAAGAGTCACAGAAAGACAAAGGACACTGGAAAATGGTGTGATTTCCAAAAAATCCCCTGGCACAACACAGATGATTTTCATTGAAAAAAGTCATTGGTGGCCCATATCAAAGACAAAGAATCAAAACCTGATTCAGAATCTAATTCTGAAAATACAGGTAAAAGATAGATCACCGACGCAGATCCCACTACAATTATCATGACTGCAACAATTCAGCCAGAAGAACCAACAGATCCTGGAGAGGGGGAGTGCCTTTTTCATTCACAGATGTGGGTGAAGGGGACCCTGTTGCATTTTATTGGTGATAGCGAAAGCCATAAGAACCTCATCTCAACAGAGGTCGTCTAATAGTTGGGATTGTTGACAACACCACACCCGCACCCATACAACATCGGGTGGATTTGCCAGGGACAATATCTTCATGTCAACTAACAGTGTCTATTTTCATACGACATCCAACCCTTCAAGGATGAGGTATTATGTGATGTTTCCCCACTGGATTTCTGTGATATTCTCTTGGGTCAACCATATATGTGGAAAATCCATGTTGTTTATGAGTCTCGACCCCATAGTGTCATCATTTCTCTGGTGGGTCATCTCTACAGAATACCAGAGGTAGTTTTGACTACTGTTCCACCTAAACAATGCCACAAGGTAGTATCTCATACTACAAAATTCATCTTCTTCACAATCTATTCAAAATGTGAATAGAAGGACACTGCAACCACTACAGCCTCACCCCAAGCACCTTCTATCCAATAGAAGTAGGTCGACAAGTTTGCAGAAAAGTGCAAAGATTCCTTTTTCACATAGTCCTCTCATGTAGCTCAAATTTTTTAACAGACTTAGGCTCTCCAACAACAGGTTCATGATAGCCTTCCCCAAACCACGTAGTGTGATATCTCCAGCAACGCAAGCAGCTCACCAAGATTCAGATTCAGTAATGGGTTTCGCCTCTCCCCCGATAATTTAATGCAATGGAGACCATTTCTTCCTAAGGAGGGAGGATTTATCTAGGTGGATATCAGTGGCCACCCACCTATTCCACGGCCTCGAAAAATAATTTTCCATCTTGGAAGTTTTTTGGGTTCCAAACTTCCAGGGCCGTTTTGAGACCCTAAACGATGTTTTTTGGGGATTTGGGGCGAAAGTGATTGCCAAAGGCACTAACTTGGGCCAGTCAAAAATATTTCTTCTCAGTTAGACCTTTCTAATAGTGTATCAAGTGCCTGAAATATAGATCGTATGTAAACATTACGCCCCTCGTAAGTTGACATATCAACTATCCCCATCGAGGCTCATAAACCTTTTGGATTTTCATCTTCTGCAGTTATGGTTTTGTATTTTACTTATGTTAAAAATTCCTTTGGAGCCTCATTGTAAAAATCATCTTCTTGCGAATGAGATTAGTCGTCACATCTATTCTCAGAGATAAGATGCCACCATTCTAGGGAGTCTTTCTCTTTGTATTTTTATAGTTCTGTACATTTCACACATTAATAGAAATTGTGTATTAATGTGTATCTTTTCCTCTGGTTATATTTACGATATATATCTTTTACATTATTGTTTATCTTTCAATATCTCTGTACATTTTTGTGTTATATCTTCGCTCTCATTTCGTGCCAAAAATAATCTGGATCAGAGATGAAATATCTCGGGATGATGCATTACTTTTTGGGTCTCGAGGTATGGCAGAGACATGATGAGATCTTTCTGAATCAAGGGAAGTATGCAGTGGAAATGTTGAATAGGTACGAGATGTTGGATTGCAACGCAATGGATACACCTATGGTATCAAATATGAAGTTATTGCAGGATACAACTTCAAATACTATGGATGTTACTTTATAGAGGAAGATGGTGGGTTCATTGATATGTACGTGATGAAAATGAGATCGGATATATGTTTTGTTGTGAACACTTTGAGTCAATATATGGAGCAACCCAGGTAGGTTCATTTGGTCATAACAAAACATGTTATAAGGTACCTTAAGGGTACACTATATTATGGTCTCAGGTATGTGAGAGACCATGAGTTCAATTTATATGGATATTCATATTCAGATTGGGTCAACAATATTCCTGATCAGAAGAGTACTTAGGCATATTGCTTCAGTCTAGGATTTAGTATGATTTGATAGAGTAGCAGGAAGTAGTCATGTGTATCACTTAGTACAATTAAGGTTGAATATGTGGTAGCATGTGCATCATGTAGGGAAGCAGTGTGGCTTCAAAAGATGTTGTTTGGGTTATTTGGTCTCAAACTAGAGGCAACTTGCATTTGGTGTGACAAACATAATTGCATGAAGTTTTCATAGAATCCGATGTTCCATGATAGGTCGAATCATATCGAGACCAAATATCACTGGGTGAGTGCAAGAACTTGGTTCTCGAAAAAGTGGCAATGGTATGCATAGGAATGCGCACTCAAAAGAACATGTGCGCATTCCTACAACTATAGATTCGGTTGTGGCCAAACCTCCACGTGGATTTCCATGTAGTTTAATAAGTAGGAGTGCATGCGCGCTCTTAAGAATGTGTGTAAGCTCTTAGGAAAACATGTGCGCTCTTAAAAATGTGTGCATGTTCTTACTATTGGTTTTTCAAAAACCACCCGAGAGTGATCTTTTGCATATTATGCACAAAATTGTGCTCGTGTTTCTCATTGGGAAAATAGTTTGGAGAGGAGGAAGAAAGAGAGGATATTTCCACTACCATTGCCACCGTGTATCAAGGTATGTTACATTTATCTTAACTTTAATCCAATTTAGTCAATCTAATTTAATATATTGCTCCCAATAATCTAAATTGAAAAACAATTGTAATTTAATATTTTAAATAGAAAGGGAAACTAATTTATGTGCCATTGATGTTAAATTGCAGCATATGCAATACAATGGAACCCCAATAAAATTTAAACCCCTCACAAGAAAACATGGAAGATCAAAACCCCAACCCACCACCACCACCATGGAATGTAAACAGTAAAATTGATGAGGGGTTGGTGATATTAATAAACTTTGAGGAACAATTAAGGGAGACTAGAGAACCTAGCAAAGTCTCCTTGGCCACTTCTTTGGACATCATTTTCCAGTCCATTTCAAGTGCCCAAGGGAAATTGACATCTATTTGTAACTATAGGGAAAGAATGTTTGATTATTATAGCATTGGTTTGGACATAAACCAAATCAAATAATTAGGAATTTCAAAACAACAAATATTGTCTATTTTTAGGGATCTTAGAAATGGACAAGAACTACCATTGACCAGGAATCGCATATCCATTTACTGGTGCATCCATCCCCAGATTAGTCAAAACTGGATGGCCATGTGGTACATGGTTTTTGATAAACCACCCTGCAATAACAGGGAGATGCCCTTATATTTTCCAAGAAATATATGGGATGAGTTTATTAAGGGTAAATATGTCAACTACTTTGATGTTAGTGACTTCTATGGGGTGTGTCGACGGTCTGCACAGGATCGAGAATAGGTCAGGCACGACCCTGGTTTACCGTGCCCCTAGGTGAAGGCTTGACCCCCCTACCCAACATCCTCTGGTTGTAGAGAAATTGAGATAGGTATAGCTAGTTGTCTCATCATTGACTTATATCCTAGTGCAACATAGTATCTTTGTTGCACTATCTCGACCAGAGGTGAATGCTAATGACATTGATAGGGGGTTTGGAGCGTCAACATGCATAGAAGAGTACAGTGAGGAGAGGGAATATGGACATAGCATCCGTCCATGTGAACCTCATAGATTATCTAGTTGTGGGAAGACATGATATGGCCCTATAGAGCCCACTAAACAACATAGCTCCATGGAGGAGGTTAGTATCTTAACCCTTTTTTTTGTTATTCATCATTATATATTTATTTTTCATTTTGTGTATTTATATAGATATTTGATTTTATGTTGTTTTGTATTTGTTGCATCCCATCAACAGACCCTCTTTGACTATGAATGCATCAATTCCTAGCCCCACCACTAATGCAGCAGTAGAGGCAACATGTTCATTGGGTGCACCGTACACACATGTATGTATCACATTTAATACATTCAACATAGTCATTTCTTTATTTTATTACATCCTCAATTTTTTTTATATGTTCTCTTGTTTCTACAAGATTTGGCCCCAGGAGACGCTAGGGATTGTCCATCTGGTGTGGACAAGTCACTAGCGTCACAGGTATCATGTGTAAAGTTAAATATCGTATAATTCTCAACATGTTTGTGTTTATGTTTTTGAATTTTAGTATTTGGTACTAATAGTTAATTGTTTTTCATGTGTATGTAGGTCGACGATATATTTCCTAGGTATAGTAGTATTTCACCCCCTGGGCACCTAGGTGTTCCTTCTGGGTTTCCTTTATCCAGTCCTAGGATGTTGGAATCACTTGTACAACCAGTGAGGGTCCATCACAAACCACATGTCTACCACCCACCCCCACCACCACTTCCGGCCCCATTGACAGAGACTTCCACAATAGAGGTTGTCTCAGAGAAGGTTGTACAACCCAGTGCTCCATATGCCAGTGAATCTCCATCGATGCTTTAGATATTGGCGATGAGATAATGCATTGATGATAATTTTTCATGTTTCATGAATTTCTTTTTATGCATATTTATTTGATTTTCTTGACTTGATCATTGTAACTAATGCAGGGTGGCATTGCAAAGAGATTGGGGTCACGGAGGAGAGTAACACCCTCACGATTGATAGTTACATATGTTGTGATTTGTCTTAGGTTAAATTAAAAAGTACTAATTTGTATGTTTATTAATTCATTGATGAAAAAAACTTATAACATTGTTTATTGTTTGTGCAGTCTCCAGAGCATTGAAGCACATCCAAGCCTAAAACCTCTCAAGGTGCATCCTCGAGCAAGAGAAGAAAGATACATTTC
>ML842807.1:0-11560 GCA_009831015.1 Picea engelmannii
TGTTTTAATTTAATGAACATAAGGTTAACCTTCTTTGTTAAATGAGCAGCTATGTACAAATCTTTGCAGAGGGATTTATCTTGATGTGATTGTTTGTAAATTATAAAATTGTTGTTGCCATATCCTTTACCTGTTCTGTCGTTAGCAATTCTAAAGCGTTGTTGCTTC
This sequence comes from Picea engelmannii, assembly GCA_009831015.1. Classification (NCBI taxonomy): domain Eukaryota; kingdom Viridiplantae; phylum Streptophyta; class Pinopsida; order Pinales; family Pinaceae; genus Picea; species Picea engelmannii. Next base: position 169 of record ML842807.1, read on the forward strand.
GTGTTTACGTGAAATATTGGAGAATCTGATGCGGGTTTACCTCATCAAACAATGAACGCAAATGATTATACACAGGAAAAATAGGAATCGCTACTACAGGTCAGTCTGTTAGTGTTATTCAATTAGTTTAGTTAATATATAAATTTCTTGTAGTCTGTACACATCTCACTGTTCATTTTTATAGTTCAGATTTACAGTTAGTATTTTTATTTTAATTGCTTAGCTTAGATTGCTTTCATTTTATTTCTTTCTCATAAAAATTATAAAAATCAAAAAATAATAGCTTCGCTGTCATAAGACAATTCACAAATGATTTTGCAAATTTCGATCAAAATTTGTATTTTGTAAATGTTGTATATATAATCAAGATTTAATTGTATTGATAACTGAACATTTAAACAAGTAGGATTATCACTTTATAATATTAGTTATTAAACTGTATATATATATATATATATTAGATTTGTTTATAGTTTGCAGAAGTAGTTTTTTCACTTAGATTAGTTTCTTTAGTTTAGTTTTTCTTTCACTTTCCTAGGACTTAGATCAGCCAACGAAGCCGCTAAACCCGTTGGAGTGGATTAATCCAAACGACTTGGGTTATTTAGACAATCCCTAGACCGGATCCACCCCTCCAGTTGACGAGCAGTCAATTTCGCCCGTCAACAAATGGTGCTAGAAGGAGGGCCTGAAAATTATTAATGGCATGAGGTGGTTGTAAGACTCCTCCACCACCCAACCACTCACCTATAGTGAAAATAAGTCATTCAAACGACAACATCGTCCCTCAAACAACAACCACATCAAACGACGATCTACGGATCATAGTTGAACCAGTAACCCCAAATCCTACAGGTGGTGACGTACAGGAGATTGTCCGACAATCTCTCATAAGAACACATAGTGCCTTTGCATGTTTAAGACAACCAAATTGACCTTTGGACCAACCATTAGATTTCTCTGATATCAGAGAACAACTTGGAGGCACTAGCCTCACTTTAAACCCTACAGATCCAATCCTCACTCCTGCTGCAGAAGGATCTGGAATACCACCCTCACCACCTCCATCATCCCCTTCTTCTTTTGGAGAAGAATCTTCTGACGAAGGTAGTTCCTCTTCTCAGCCTTCCACACCGCCCACACCAATGGCCAACCAGAACAATCCTGCCAGACCCTGGCTCGACCAAGATGCAGTAGTCATACCCATCCCTCAACATCCCTTACCCAAAAATCCAGAGAAATGGCTCCCCAAGTTTGACCCTGACTCTAAACAGATCGTCGAAGATCACATTAAAATTTTTATGTTAGCCATTAGACTCCGTAATGTCGAGCATGAAGATGTAGTCTGTATATTGTTCCCCTATACTTTCAAGGGAAATGCCTCTACTTGGTACTTTTCCCAGCAACCCCATACCATCGTGTCGTGGGAGAAGTTTGAATCCTTATTTCTTGAGAAGTTTGGAGACGATAAGTCCCCAGAAGTTCTAGTCATGGAGCTTTCTAGTTTAAGAATGAACCCCAAAGAGAAAACCAAAGACTTTAACCAAAGATTCTTAACACTGAAGAACCGAAAGCCTACAGATTCTATGCCTACTGAGAATCTTATCATAGCATACTATACCAAAGCCTTGCATCAAAGTATAGCCATTTGGGTAAAGCGATCTAAGAAAGCCATGTTGTTAGAGGACTTCGAAGAGGCCAGTCAGATTGAAAAAAAATCCTTAGTTTAAAAGACACTACTAGCAACAAAATAGAGACTAGTTCATCTTCCAAAAAGAAAATCGAAATACTCCCTAGACCTGCTCAAAATAAAACACAACCTGAAAGATCGGATTTAGAAAACTTAACTAAAGTCGTTCAAAAACTGTCAAATCAAGTTATAGATTTGAAAAGGACAGTCGAAGAAGATTCTTCGAGCAAAGGGCCTTACAAACCCCCATTTAGGAAGATTTTCCCCACCAACCAACCTAATTCAAATACCGAGGGCCTAAATCTAGAAAGCTTGCAATTCGCCATTCAAACAATTCTAGAAGCCCAGGATAACTTGATGCCCCCTGAGATCCCTCAGGAATTAGTTGAACAAGAGACAGTTGAAGAAGAAAAATCTTCTCCGAACATTTTTGGACACTTCTTGGATAACATTTTTCAAGCAAATTTCGAGATAGTACATCCCTACAATACTAGGAGTAAGACAACAAACAAACCTTCTTCGGAAAACACTACGACTTTGCCCCCAAAACAGTCTAAATCAGCTGAGACTAAACAGAGTCATGTAAACCCAAACTTAGATTATGATTTAGTTGAAGATCTAAAAAAGTTAAGGGCTAACATTTATGTTTATGAATTATTAAAATTTCCGTTTCTGCTACAAAAAATGTTACAAAATATCGCAGAGAATGGTAAAAACGGTAATCCAAGCACTAACACAGTTGTTCAAAACAATCCAAAAGTTCCTCAGAAGGCTTCTGCCAAGAACAATTCTGATCCTCACGAGAAGGGAGGCCTTCCTGTAAATAATGTAACAAATGTAGATAAATTAGCTTTAGAGGCTGCGAATAAAAAACCACAAGCTTCCACCATAAGTACTCGTAGAAATGTACCTCCATTTTTGTTAACTTTCGAAATATTTAATAGGAACATGCACAATTGTATGGTAGATTCAGGAGCATCATACAATGTAATTCCATGGTCTGTGTGTCAAAAGATTAATGATGAAGTTGAACCATCCAACTTAAAGATCATCCAACTTGATAGAACTAGTGTTAAAGTTATAGGCGAATTAAGGAATGTGCTTATAAGATTATCATCTAACCCCAAAGTTCATCAAGTGATTGATATTATTGTTGTGGATATTCTAGAAGTTTATGGTTTGTTTTTAAGCAGAGACTGGTCAAAGCAGCTACACGACTATTTCGCGACAGATTGGTCTCACCTGTGGCTGCTCGAGAACGGCAAGCCCAAAAAGATCAAGGTAAATCGTGAACGCTACCTAAAGCTCATGGTCACAAATTTAAATGATCCCAATGAACCATTCACTCCTTCTACCGATTCACCCGAAATACAAGGGATGGATACCTTTTTCATCAATTTCATGGCCGAGACTTCAGCTATCACCAACTCGGAACAACAGTCTGAGATTGTGGCATATATGCAGCCAACAGTTTCTACACAATGGTCTCATGCACCCAATAAAAATCAAATATGGTCTCTTTATTTTGACGAGTCAAAGTCCAAAGAAGGAGTTGGTGCGGGCGGCGTTATTATTGATCCAGCAGGTAACAAAACCCTAATTGCATGAAGGTTAGAATTTGAATGTACTAATAACACAGCAGAATATGAGGATTTATTAGAGGGCCTCAGAAAAGCATTAGATATGAACATTCAAAATTTGACTGTCTTTGGCGACTCGGAAATCATGGTTAGACAAGTAAGAGATTCTATCCACTATCTGTCTCCACATCTTAAAAGCTACCAATCTGAGGTATGGAATATGATGAATAAGTTTTCTGCTTTCAACATAAATTCTATTCCTAGATTGAATAATTCAGAAGCTGATTTATTAGCTAACGTAGCTTCGAAACTCTTTCCTGTAGAAGGCTTGTCCCCGAAATGCATTCTCCGTCGAACTATTGTTCAGGCCATCTGTCCCCGACAACATTACAAATTGGAGAGTCTTCGACAACGATCAACAAATTATTAGCTTCCTGCATATGGAATAAATTTTACAAGGCGCGGTGATTGACGAATGCACTCATGACGACAATCTGTGCGATTTCACGGTAATATCAGATCCGAGATCTCCTGAATCTTCATCGGACATGGTAAATTCTATCCCTAAATCTGTAGTTAGATTAGAAAAATTTTATGATATTCAAGACAAATTCAAAAAATCAGTCAACTGTAAAACAAATAGTTCCTCTTTATCGTATGAAAAAGTAAACCTGGGAACTAATGACAATCCACAGTGCATTAATTTAGGGGTGGGGTGTTCTGAACAAGAGAAAGACACATTTATTAAAATTTTTAAGGAATTCAAAGATGTTTTTGCATGGATGTATGACCACCTTAAAACTCTCGACGCTAACATCATACAACACATCATTCCTATGAAACCCCAAACCTTGTCGTTTCAACAAAAGTTAAGAAAAATGCACCCTAAGCTTGAACCGACCGTTAAAAAAAAAAAAATAAACTCTTGAATGCTAAGATAATTTTCCCAGTTAGGCACACACAATGGGTTTCTAACCTGGTCCCTGTATGGAAGAAGAGTGGTGAAATCCGACTATGCGTCGATTTCTGAAACCTTAATCGAGTGTTTCGTAAAGACAACTACCCTGTCCCACCCATGGAACAGATCCATCAACAGGTATATGGTTCTGAAAGAATATCCTTATTGGATGGTTTTTCAGGGTATAACCAAGTCCTGATGTCTCCTCCATACCAACTTAAAACTACCTTCCGCACTCCATGGGGCACCTATGCTTATAGGAAAATGCCCTTTGGACTCATTAATGCCGGTGCCACTTTCCAAAGAGCGATGGACATCGCTTTTCGAGGCTTAATCAATCAATCTGTCGTAGTTTACCTAGATGATGTTACTGTATTTTCCAAAAACAAAACTGATCATCTAGCTCATTTAAGAGCCGTTCTACAACGTGTCGTAAGTACGACATTTCCTTGAACCCTAAAAAATCTATCTTCGCAGTAGAACAAGGTAAGCTCTTAGGATTTATTGTGTCAAGCAAAGGGATGATTATCGACCTTGAAAGGACTCAAGTCAACTCAAAACTTCCCCCTCCCTCATCCAAAAGTCTATGCAGTCTTTCTTAGGCCAGATAAATTTTGTCAGGAGATTCGTCCCCAGTTTTTCAGAAATGGTAAGACCTTTACATAATTTAATTAAGAAAGACACACAATATCATTAGGGACCCTTAGAAAAACAAGTTTTTAATTCAATAAAAAAGGCCATAATAGACGCTCCTTCTCTCATGAGCCCCGACGTTTCACAAGACTTCACGCTCTACACATTTTCTTCTGACCGCTCCTACGCTGTTGTCCTAACTCAAAAGAACATTGAAAACAATGAAGTACCAATTGCCTTTATGAGCTCTACTTTCAAAAGCACGAAACTTAATTACCCAGTGGAAGATCAGAAAGCCTATGTTGTTTTTAAAGAAGTAAAGCACTTTCGATCCTATCTTTTGAAATCTAGGACAAAAATTATTGTCTCTTACCTAGGCGTCAGAAATCTGTTAGTGCAGAAAGAACTAGGCGAAAAGAGGGCGAACTGGGTTAACTCCTTACAAGAGTATGACATAGAAATCACCCCAGCTCAAATAGTGAGAGGCCAAGGATTATGCAATTTAGTTGCTGACTTAGCAACAGGACAACAATAAGAAAAATATATGTCAAACCCAGGACAACACAATCAAAATTCAATCTGTTGTGCACAAAACTCTGTCAGTCCTTGGTATGACAATATAAAATTATGTATTGAACATGGGTCATCCCCCTGTCACCTAGATCCCACTAAAAGAAGAGCGTTAATATTAAGATCTGCCTCCTTTTAGTTGATTAATGGTATTCTGTTTCGTCAAAATTTTGATGGAGTACTAATGTGATGTCTTGAGAAAGATAAAGCAGAAAAGTTCTTACTAGAATTGCACGCAGGAGAAGATGGTGGGAATTTTGGTGGGGATACCACTGCCCATAAAGTTCTAAGAGAAGGTTATTACTGGCCTACACTTTTTAGAGATGCTCATGCCTTGTGTTGCAAGTGTATTATTTGTCCAAAAACATCCGGGCGGATACAGAAACCAGCCTTTCCTTTGTAGCCTGTTTCAGTAGATTCCCCTTTTTAGCAATGGGGTCTTGATATTATAGGTCCAATGAATCCACCATCCTCACAGCAACATAAGTTTATCATAACATCTACATATTACTTCACCAAGTGGTCTGAAGCTGCCCCATTAAGAGATGCAAATACCAGTCAGGTAATTGCCTTTTTAAATTCAAATATTATTACTCGTTTCGGTATCCCTGACTATTTAATATTCGATAACGCTTCTTATTTTTTGTCTCTTGATATGAGTGAGTTCGCTCTATAAAAAGGAATTAAATTGAAGTATTATGCCAGCTACTACCCCCAGGGCAATGGATTGGCAGAATCAACAAATAAGAATTTGATTAAAATTATCAAGAGAACAGTATCTGAAAATCACAAAAAATGGCATAATGCACTATTAAACGCAATCTGGGCTGATAGAGTAACACCGAAAATTGTTGTAGGTAACTCTCCCTTCTTTCTCATCTATGGTAGAGAAGCAATTCTGCCACCACATATTCTTCTTCCCTCACTACAGCTATCACAGAAAATACAAGAAGAAAATTGCCCCCCTTTGGAGAATCGAATTAACGCTTTAATAAAACTAGAAGAGGTAAGGGCTCAAGATAAACGTAAGTTAGATCAGCATCAACTAGTGGTCAAAAGCTGGTTTGATTCCAACTCTTCTTCTGACAGGAACTTTGAAGTAGGTGACCTTGTCTTGAAATGGGACAAACCACATGATGGAAAGGGAGAGCATACGAAGTTTCATAACTTATGGCTAGGACCATTTTTAATTGATGAGAAATTGGGTCCAACCTCTTTCCAATTAGAGAGTCTAGAGGGATATCCAGACACCTATCTGGTGAATGGCCAAGCTCTAAAAAGGTATTTTTCTTGATGACAACCCTGTGTATACCGTGTAAATATTTTTCTTTTCTTTTCTTTTCTTTTGCTGTTTTGGTTTTGATTTTTCCTTACGCTTATCAGTTTTTTCTTTTGGAAATACACATACCTGCATTATGAATTGTTCAGAGAAAGAAAAAATAAAATTCTTTCTCTGAAATGACTGCTAAAAAGTTGTCTAAGAAGTTTATTGATTTCAATCTGTAAGTGAAGCCTGTCACGATCATCCATTTTCTTCTTACGATGTCCCTGTTCCTTAAGGGAATATCTCAGAAGATGTCTCGTTGCTTTCAAAGGTCGGTTTTGTAAACAGACCATCTCTGAATCTTAATGAAGGACAGTTTAAAAAATTCTTTCAAGGTTTGTAAAAATATGTCTAAAATATCATAATTTTCAGTGTCACCCCGCTCAATTATATATCTTTAAAAACTAAACAAATCATAAAAGAGCTGTGGGAAGTGCTTGTAAACCTGCCGGGGTACTAAACAAGTCTGCTGGCAGTGGGTAAATGCATGCATGATGCCAAGATAACTTCGCTGGGGTACTGAACAGGCCCACTGGCAGCGAAGCAATGTTGGGTATATGAAAATTCGCAAGTATGGAATCTCTTGACCATAAAATGTCCTTTATTCTGATCTGGAACTTCTTGGCAGGATACGGATATCAGAGTGGGTTAAATGGCAACCCTGTCAAGGCTATGGACGCTTGCTGGCAGCAGTGGATCTGTCAACAGTATTGGAGATTTTATCTTTAATATCATGACTCGCTTGTCTTAAGACTGTTATCAGTTTTCATCTTTTAAGCACAGCTGGAATTTTTTGATTAATGATGATGTTTAAACAATTTTATGGTTGTTTTTGAGTTAGAATTATTCTCCTTATCCTAATCTGGATTTGTTCTTTTGGCAGAGATAATTGCTTCTACCAGTGTGTCGCCATTGTTGGTAGCCATTTTGCAATATTATCTTTTCCTTACAAGCTACCTACACAAGGGTTTTGAACCCTCAATAATCGTCGCAATTCTTTAAAACAAAACGACACTATTATATTGCGCATTCGCACACCTGCCTTTCATTTTCATTTTCACGACTGCAAGCATGAAAACCTTGAGTTGGAAGTCATGTCGATGGCATTAAAATCATCACTGGATTATTACGAATACTCTTGTTCATGTGGTCATTTCACATCCAACTCAATAATGGTCATACAGTTGGCAAAACACCAAACCTTTATTCACTTTGCATTTTTGTTAATATGGTTTCAATTTATAAGTTCGTTATGCAATGAGTTTTGGTGTCTTTGATTAAATCCTTGGTGTAATGGTTTAATAGAATGCATTAATTTTATGATTAAATCTTTGGTGCAATATTCGACATGTTATTTTGTTTTAAATCATACAAATGCTATTGTTTGTTCAAACATTTGGATCAACTTGTCATGGTTTTCAATGGTTATTCATTTGGCATGTTGTTTACATTGTTTTTGACACACACCAAAAGTGATTTGAATTACCAAGGCACCGTCGATTGTACATGCCAACATGAATGTTTTGCATGGTTTAAATTCACCCCACCACCCTCGCATGCATAAGCATTAACGTCTGCCTTGCACCTCGGGCTACCTCTACTTGTTTTGAGAAAACCGTGGGAATTAGTCCTATGACTACCCTATCAAAGCCCCTCACCAATTACCCTGTTGACTGTGTGCTCTCTGCTATGGCTCCTATAGTGCACATAGAACCTAATGGCATCCAAACGCTGCTATTATTTGATGACGCTCATGAGGACCTAGAGAGTAATGGTTGGTTAGTTTTCATTCAAAAATTTGAAGGTTTCAACCTCGTAGTCGCTCAACAGTTTGCCCTTACATTCGATGGATGCAAGGCCAAAGTTGGAGACATCCAACTCGAATTGAACGAAGAATTCCTCAGCTCAGCCACTGGTTTGTCAGCTAAGGGGTAGAAATGATTTAAGAATTCGAAGGTGGATGAAGTGCCATGGCTGCTCCTGTTTACCTCGAGGAAAATTATCAGTTGTGACAAAGGTATGCTAGTCACATCCCTTAAGTCTAGGTGGCATGATTTATTGGCCATTATCAAGCAATTCATTATGTGCGAGGGTAGATACAGTTTAGTTTTTCTTTACCATCTCCGACTGCTTATGAATTTCATAGATTTCCCTTTAAATATGCCTCATTACCTCCTTTGCAGTCTATATAAAATGGCTAAACATTATAAGAGGGAGAAGGCTGACTCCATCCTCTTCCATCACTGTTTGATTAAAATTATCATAGTCCATCATTTGAGGTTGAGTGGAGACTGTTGGGAAGCTTTCTTGCCGAGGAATGGCTTTGCCACTCCTGAATTTTGTCAAGTGGACAAAACTGTGGTCACCAAAACCCTGGTCGGGCCTATCATACCCCCTCCAACCCTCGACCTACCTGCTGATGAACCCTTGACCTACCCAAACGATGACCTACCCAACACCCTGCCTAACTCATGTTCAAAGGATAGTGTTAATCCTATTAATAGGCTTGCAAGAAAAAAGGGCAAAGGTAATAACGATGTCAATAGCAAGGGTAAGAAGGCTTCACGCTGGGTATCTAGGTGTGCTCGTAATAAGCCCAAACAAAACACAGACCAAAAGCCTATTGTTTTGAGTGAAGATTCAGATTCTGCGATTGAGCGATTTCTGACCGAGGAGTACCCATACTCTCACGGCCTCTATTCTGTCGAACCCTATGACTACATATCCAACCTCCCGCCATGCCTAAAAGGTGACCCTAACTTCCCTGGGATCAAGTTTGACAGTGGAACCCTTGGTAATTAAAAATATTCCTCACCTGTAGTGACTCGGCCCGATCAACCACAGTGCACTGAATGCAACTCTTGGCTCGAACGATAATATACAAATGTCCCTCTGTTGCAATCCCGAATCAAGTCCTTGGAGGACTGGGTAACTGTGTTGTCTAAGGAAAATGATAGACTGCAACCTAACGATAAGAGGCAAAAGACCACAGGCTCTATCGTGTTCAAAAATGTTGAGGCAACCATTGCCATTGTTAATTCAACATTAGCCTGACCGAATCGTATCCCTACAGCCAAGGTATGATATTTCAACAATGATTTTAGAATGATTTCAATTCTTTTGAATTAGCATAAACGATTGTGTTTGCTTTGAATTAGTATAAAAGATTTGTTTGATAAATCGAATATAGTTATGTTTTGATTGAATTGATTCAATACGATTCTGTTTGTAAATATGACCAGCTACAGAATCGTGAGATTTTGTAGCTAGTCATAAAATTCTAATTTCTGTTGATTTTACAATTAAACACAATCTAAAATTGTTTATTCTTGTGCATCTATAGGTACACATGAATTTCAATGGGAATTGGATCGATTATGGTAGTTTTAGAACATGCTTTTTGTTACACAGTTTTGGGATTAGGTTGTTAGTCTTAGATAGGAATAGCAATTTGGGAGATTGTTCCCATATTTTGTGCAAACAATTTTGATGATTTCCACAGGGAATGTTTCATCCTGTGGCCTTTATATACTTATTATTTTTTGTAAACAAGCCATCACCATTGGGAGGACAGAGACTATGGACTGATGATTATACAAACTCGAATGAAATTCGATTTTTTGTACGACTTTAGCTTCAATCTATCTTACTTTTGTTCAAGTTTTGTGCATTTTAATTTGTAATCAAATTATTGACTACTTTAGATATCAAGATTTGTTACAGGTTGATGCGATATGATTTAAAGTATTGTTCATATTTGATGTATCTCATTTTACTTACAACAATTACCCTGTTTTAATTTAATGAACATAAGGTTAACCTTCTTTGTTAAATGAGAAGCTATGTACAAATCTTTGCAGAGGATTTATCTTGATGTGATTGTTTGTAAATTATAAAATTGTTGTTTCCATATCCTTTACCTGTTATGTCGTTAGCAATTCTGAAGCGTTGTTGCTTCGTGTTTACGTGAAGTATTGGAGAATCTGATGTGGGTTTACCTCATCAAACAATGAACGGAGATGCTTATACACAGGACAAATAGGAAATGCTACTGCAGTTCAGTCTGTTAGTGTTATTCAATTAGTTTAGTTAATATATAAATTTCTTATAGTCTGTACATGTCTCACTGTTCATTTTTATAGTTCAGATTTACAGTTAGTATTGTTATTTTTTATTTATTTATTTTTTAACTGGGGGAATCGACAACTCGCAGTTCTCGTACTCGCATGACACGGGGTCGATCCCTAGGCAGCTACCACTATAACCCCAGGTGCAACCACCCAGCCCGCAAGAATGGCGCACGAGTAAGTCCGAGTGAGAATCGAACATGAGACATCATTTTACAAATTTCCTTCCATTTACATGGCACTTGCCAATCCGTCTACACCCGTGTGGGCCAGTTAGTATTGTTATTTTAATTTCTTATCTTAGATAGCTTTCATTTTATTTCTTTCTCATAAAAATTATAAAAATCAAAAAATAATAGCTTCACTATCATAAGACAATTCACAAATGATTTTGCAAATTTTGATCAAAATTTGTATTTTGTAAATGTTGTATATATAATCAAGATTTAATTGTATTGATAACTGAACATTTAAACAAGTAGGATTATCGCTTTATAATATTAGTTAGTA
>ML842807.1:15425-28148 GCA_009831015.1 Picea engelmannii
TTCTTGATCTAGATGGAGAACACCATACCGGAGTTTGGCCAAGTCATCTGTAATTCCATATAAAGAGAAATAATGTTCCATTTGGGTTACCCAACCAGTGGGGTCCGAGCCATCAAATTTCGTCATGTCCACCCGCAGAAGGCGTATGTCACGTTGAAAGTGATGTGACTGAAAGGTATGGGAATGGGAGGATGTTTCACCTTCATTCTTTGGATGTGCTTTAAAGAAATGGTCATCTGTAGGGATCTTCAGTTTGGTGCAGAGTGATGAAAAGACAGATTCAAGCTGGGTGGTTAGTTCTTGTTTGACTTCCTCCATTGAGGACTGCATGGTTGCATTTATGGTAGCATTGATGGATGAATCGATGGAGGCAACAATAGCACTGAGTTGTTTCACTTATTTTTGGGTTTTGAGGAAACCAGATTGCATGGTGTTGAAGCGAGCTTCCAGGTTTTGGCTACGGGTATGGGCCATGAGGATGGGTGAACTGAAAAGGGGCAGGCGGGGTCAAAAATTTTGTCGAAAAATGATGGGGATGAATGTGATAAGGGCGAAGAGATGAATCCAATGGAATAGGTCTCAAATAATGGTGAAAAAAATTCCAGACTTTTTTTTTTTTACACCTGCAGAGTTATACTTCGGTCTGAAGAATATTGCAGTGATGAAATCTCCAAATGCTTAACCAGAAAAAGATGTGTATTTACTTGGCAACCCGAACACAGTTGCACGGTAATATATCTGGTATGTTTTTAATTTGTTTATGTTTCTATCCCCCAAGGGTTAGGTATTCAAGGGTTCTACAGACAAGGGTTCGCCCTGTGCTATAGCTCTCTGATATACGTGTGGGGTCCAAAAGTAGTACTCGGCCCAATATCTCAGGGCACTAACTAAGGAGGATAGACCATACCCTTATCTGTATTACCCAACTACCTAGGTACTAGAGAGTATCTTCTCGAGTGTTGTTCTCGGTGACACTATAGCAGTCCGGTGGCCGATAGGTTTATCTAAAGAGGGCTTCAGGAAATATAGGACGATCCGTACACAGGTGATGTCTAATGCGCTACCACTCGAAGGGGTACCAGCAGGGGTTACAAGGGTGGCCAACAGATGTGTGCTTAAGAACCACTTGTATTTCTTGCATTTATGAATCCCTCAACCGCAGGTTTATGCACGTAATGCCAAATATCTATGGTTTAAATACACCGGAATACGTCTCTACCATGAAAAAAAAATTCCCACAATTTTTACCAAGGAAAGTTCTCTGATACCACTTGCAAGATACCAGATATAATAAATATGCAAAACATAAATAAAATGCTAGAAATGGCAGAATAACAGTAATATATCCAACATAATCTCCACAATAACAAAGAAATGATATAAGAAGAACAACGTAAATAACACTTTGATTCAGAAAGAAATGTTCACAGGCCTCTTCGAGGGGACAACCTCCAATCAAGTAGTGCTCCATTACAATAATCTCCAAGATAGGGTTTTCATACCCTCGACCCTTATTTATACTAAATATGTCTATCAAGAGAAGCATCTATAGGAATATCCTTCTAGAAGCGGAAGCTTCTATTAGGTCTTCTTACATCCGCCTTATTCTATTTTATTGAAAGGCCTTATTAATATTGACCTTTATTACATCTAAATATATTAATCTACCTATGTGCAGGTTAGGACCCTAACAAACTTACCCAAAGCCTTGTGTGCCAACAATCTTTTTTTAAATTATTATTCTAAGTGTGACATTGTGTTACTTAAGTAGCAACATGTATTGTAGAATAATCCACGATAATAAAATCAATAAACTTATTTGACCTCTGTAACAAAATTTCAGGGATTGTACTATAAAAGAAAAATTATTTTCTTTGAAATTACAGGGCTTGTACTAGGAAGGAATTCCTATTTTCTTCAATGTCACCATTTCTCATAGAATTATAGAAATGAAAAACTAATGGGCATATTAAACTAAATTTGGATCAAATTTTCAATGTATACTTATTTTTCCATTTTATGTGCATTGAATATTTTATAGTTTACAAATTCCTTCACTTTGAAGAATTTGAGCTCATTCCCGATATTATAAGAATAGGGAATTAATTATTTAGTCAGAACCTTGGGAGCTATTCTCAATCTTGGATCAGAAAGCGCACTACGATTCGAACTATATAACCCCCTCTTGAATCACCAAATGCATCTTCATTTTGGGGAACATGATTAATATACCTAAATGTGGAGCATCTACCACTCTTACATTTTGATTTTCATATGGTTTTCTTCAAAATTACCTAAAACAAACCATGCAACACTTGTAGGTAAATGCGATTTTTTCTTGAAAGGAACATAACTTTTTATAGTTGCAAGGTTCAAGTGGTTTTGAATATGAATAATCAAAAGGTTTTTTAAAGTTCAATTGTATTGAAATAAAAAGATAAAAATCCATTTTGCAGCTCACTATCCCAAGTAGAAGGTATGTGCCCATACCATGATTTTTTCTATATGTTAGTAAATTATCAAAATGAATAGTAAGTGAAGGATACAAAATTGATCAAGCAAAAAAACCTATCCTCACCTAGAAATTAGCAGAATCCCAAAAAATCTAGGTAGAACTTCATAGGCATATATGGATCCATAATTGGAGACATTCCTTCCTAGGAGGAAAATTTTCTAATATGAATAATATGCATCATCTATGCATAATACATAAATGTCCACTTTCTCCTTAGCCTAAAAATGTAGATAAAAAAAAAAAAAAAAAACGAGATTGTCTAGTAACTTACCTCTCTAGCTCTCTAGAAAAATAGTTATTGATGTAGGATTAATAGATGCTACTTTGATTTATAAGAATTTATATGAAAGACATCATAATGAGGTTCGATGATAAATAAATGCTAGAATTTTAGGAAAAAATCATGAACCAACATTTTTAAATTGAAATTTCAGATGGGAATGTTGGACAATTTTGTATTCTTACTTCTACTTGTTCTTGAAGAAATTCAATAACGTAGTTGATGATTTCATTGACCATGATTTATTTTCCTGTATCTTGATTGAAGAAAGGATTAAAATATATGTTAACAATGTCATGCTACTAAAAAAATTATTTTCTTTTATTTTTAAAAGAGAGAGTAAACATAGTATTAACCAAACTTGGGAAATGATTTTTTCTAAGCTCCCAATTCATAAAATCGATGCAAATTAAAGCAATTTAAACCATAAAATTGATTTTCTCGAATGGTTAAAGATACATTTAGCCTTATCAAAATACAGATATTCTAGAAGCAAGAAAAATATCAAAACTGAGGAGATCTAAAGGGAGGTAGATATATTAAAATGTGCATGTTCAAGTTTTATTGGGACACTTCTCACATAGAACCTATTAAAGAAGAGATTGTTGAAGATGGAGTGAAGATCTACAAAATTAAATTATGTTTCATTTTCATTGTTGTTTCAATTTCCTTTTAAGTTTTGGATATACTTCTTGGAGTTGTGGTAATTGTACAAACTACTTGAAAATATTTGGTGTTAACAAAATTTTAAAACTTTAGACAAAAGGGATTAGAAGATGAGAGTATTTAACAAACTTGTGAAGTGAATATTATTATGTACGAATACATAAAATCAATGAAAATTAAAGAAACTGAAACCATAACATTGTCTTGGTGGTGTTAGCGCTCTGTAAACATCGTTCGGCTGAGAAAATGAATAATAGAAGCAACCTACAAACCAACTTTGAGGCCAGAAACTAGCCTTTTTGATCTGGAGAGGGCTCTCTTTGAGACTTCGTCTTTGTACATGGTATGGATTTAAAATGTCGGCTAGATTTAACACTTTTATACAATATTTATGGTTTTATTGGCGAAAGAAAGACCTTGGGCTATGGAGTCGATTTAAGAAAACGATAGAAATACATGACTTAGTGACTGAACTCGAGAGGATAAAGGATAAGTAAGCAACAGTCTTTCAGTTAAAAATCGTTGTGTGTGGCTGGATAAAAACACATGAAGAAACTCGGAGCACTATTGGGTATGAATTCAGAGTTCACTTAGAAGAAACACATTCATCTAAATGAATATAGATATGAATATAAAGAACACAAGAAAGAACGTACGCAAAGAGAGAGTACAATACATCAAACTTATACCGTTATAATGTTTTCATCAAAGCTTCATGACCTTTGTATTAAGTTTCAATCGAGTTCAATGCTACATTCAATAGTCACTATCTACACTGTTTTTCCAACAAACTTGACTTACATTGAAAAGACGAAATATATAGACCCGGGTGTGTCTCTCATGATACGTTTCTTTCTAACTACTATCCCTAGAAATTAGGATCTGGCTATACTCTTCTAGATGACTCTTCATATGGCACTTTACTAAAAATAGAAATTGATTGTACTTGGTCGCACCATAATCGCTCGTCTTTGCCATGGTGGTTCGATAATCAATGTGATCTCGTCGTTAGAGAGTGATGTGTCGATGTTTTTCCTTTGACAGGGTATCTGGATGATCAAGTTCTATGTCAATCTCCTGCCACCCATTGTAACGGCCTTGATTTCTACCGCGCGAATGTTTGTTGGAGCGTGCATGTGGCAGGTGACTACAAACTGTCGTAGGTGTTTCCAAGATGATGTCCCCAATTAGGGAACAATGCCTCTTTTTAAATGGTCGCATGTCCAATGTACAAATGTCCTTTTCAATAGATGGGATTCCAACATTTCATGTCATATTCTTTCCACATGGGTATCTGTCAGAGTCCCTACTTCCCGGTAGGAAACAGGACACGGGGAGACAAAATCTGTGCCATGTCTAAGAAGACAAAAAAATAGTCGGTTAATCTTGCTTCTGGTCTCATCTGTAGTTTTGATACCCGAAGTGTTCTCCTAAGAGACCAGTCGAGCCTTTTCAGATTCATTACTTGCCTTTGTAGAACCACATTCCCTTTTAGCCTCTTATGCATGCTGGCCAGATCCACGCGGACGTCTTCCATGGCTATTCAAAATTACTTGAAGTGATTTGCATTTATTTCTTCTGACATCCACCGTGCCTCCCGTAGCTGGATGATTGTATCTTGCGCTTCCATGAGCTACCTCTTCAGCCAAGTTATGTTTCCTCACAACCTTGTGATGTTGAAGCTTCGAGGGTCTTCACTACTAATTGTTGTCTCAGCTCCCTGTTCTCCTAATATAGCTCAACAATAGCGATTTTCTCTTTCTTCAGCTACTGCGATGGTTCACAAATATCCATGCCTTCAATGTATTTCCTTCTCCTTTTGCCGCAGGTTTCTTAACTTGGACCTTTAATAGGTTCCAATCGAATGGCGTGCATGAGTAACTCTTCGGCGTCCAACTTTGCACACGTCTCTCTCAGGGCTTGGGTCCCCTCGATTTCCTTGTTCTTCCTTGGTCTGCCCCTTCTCCGCGGTATTGATTGTTGGGGGGATGGGGCTTCCAATGAATTTTCTTCTTTTGCGGCCCTTCCTATTTCCGCCTCCACACGGTGAGATGTTACTTTTTCTATAGGTAGAGGGGAATCTCCTCTGGGGTCCCTGGGGATGTCGACTGTGAGTAGAAATGAATCCCAGTTTTTTCCCAATTGCCTCAACTCCTCAACTATCAGTAGCTTAATCAGCAAGACATGAGATAGTTTCCTTTTTGGTTGGTTTATTTCAGCCCAAACATTGTCTGCCATTTCTTGGAGGCTTTGGTGCAAGAAAAAAGGAAGATTTAACGGTCTCCTTCCTGTGAAATGCATCAACAATCTGATGTGATGTGGGTGTATTATGTCAAACCTTCCTTCACAGGTGAAATATTTCTTAATTTCTCTCAGGAGCTTCCGAAAAGGCTATTGCAGATATCGACCTGGAATGCCCACTTTGACCTTCCCATTTAAACATTATGGTTTGATAAATTCCTCGTAGCATAGCATGTCCAAAGGCATGCCTTTATACCACCTTTCACTATGCGAAGGGATCTCCGTTGTGGCTGACAGGGTTTCCGATGTCACCTAGAATGTACTTCCTGTAGCTATTGCACAAAGCCAGTTGAACCTGAGAGCGAACTATTCCGCCAACTTTACGTTGAATCCTTTGATTTTCCTACAAAATACCATGCATCAAACCTGTTCAAAAGATGCTCTGACATCCAGATCTTCATTTACCAACATCAAGTTTTGAGGTTTGGGCCCCACATTTATTCTACTATGCGTGCCTTTCCTTATGCTCTGAGATGTTTCCATGGTGCAACGCGTATTTTTTCTGTGCGCGGTGGATTCAGCACGGACCCAAGGCGGTAATCTTGATTGACCCGGGCTTGTGACACATTTGAAGGGAATTGAATTTCCAACCATGAGAAACTCATGTCTCGTGGGAAGAATTATAGATAGAGCATAAACTTGGTTGGTGAACAAAATACATGCAGAGTGACCAGAATTTATAACTGGGTGGGCGAGAGATGGAATTGTGTCAAGGGACACTGAATCCATGGTGATTGGAGGTTTCGAACTAAGCCGAATATTTTCACAGCACATCCATGCGATGGGTACACTTCGGGGCATGTAAAGTACAACTGATAAGAGTTGTAGAGCATACGTGATATCAGCATCGCGATTTTTCATTCTTTCTGACTTCATAATGAGTTGATGATGGTCACTTCGTCTATCGATGCAACTTCTATTTAAGAACTTTCCTCGACCTTTGGAATGTAAAATATTATCTTTTGACAGGACCCGACTCTTTGGGAAAATACCTTTACCACTTACACATTTTTTGGTTTTGACATCCCTTCCTGACTCCAAGGGCCAACTGACCACTTCTTGGCTTTGACCCATTCATCGTTCAATACTTGACCTCACACGCTTTGACACACGGACCATGACTCGACTAAGACTGACTCTAACTGAAAAAATGACGGCGGTAACAGGTGTAATGGGAAAGACACATTTATCAACTTTAATCCCATCTCAATACGAATTTGTTAAAAATGAGAAAAATAACCAAACTCGAGGAAACCAACAGGAGTGGGAAACATTAAACGTGAGTGTTCAAGCTTTGTCGATATATTTCTCACATTGAATTTGATTAAAGAAGAGATAAGATTGTTGCAAATGGAGTGAAAATATCTATTTAATTAATAAAGATGTCCTTTTGACATTCTATTACAAAATATTTCACTCATGATGAATTTATCCCCAAATATTTGTAGGCACAATGAAGATTTAAAGATTTCGTAAACATTAAATAATTTGTATAAGGAAAGATGAAAAGGCTTATCAAACCAAATAGTTTAGCATGATTATTGAGTAAATATTTTCTACAACCTGAACTAAAATGTATTTGTACAAGTTGAGATCTTTCTCACATTGAATACTTTAAAAATGAGATTTCGTATAAGGAAAGATGAAAAGTCTTATCAAACCAAATAATTTAGCAGGAGTATTGAGTAAATATTTTTTATAGCTCGAACTAAAATCTGTTTGTACAAGTTGATATCTTTCTCACATCGAATACTTTAAAAACAAGATTGTTGCAAACAGAACAAGTCTACATGGTGGCATAATTCCTGTCTAATTGGATGCAGGTAGGAAAATAATAGTATCTATTTACATGCTGCTTGTAAGTGATTTGTAGTAATTTTATTGTTCATTTGTATTGTGATTTGTGTCATTTTTTTTCTATGAGATATACTTTTTCCTTACAATATTTGGATGTAAGGAGTGTTGATAACTCCAATGTATTCCACTCCACTATATTTCACTGTATTTGATGATCACATATAATATACATACATACAAAGTTATAATTTCTACGTAGATCTATCCATATCATTATGTGTTGGCCCTTGACCAAGTTTTGGGAGATTCTTGGTCATGTTGACCTATTTTGGGACTTCGACGGCCTATCGAAGACGGAGCAAAAGACAAAGTAGAGATCAAGTGATCTCAGCCCCCTTTTTGGGTCCTTTTTGGGATTTGGGAATATGTAATGGGTATGGGATGTTGGCCCATGGGTTTACCCATGTTTAGGCCTATTTTTTATGTATAAATAGAAGGCTAGGCAATGTAAGAAGTAGTTGAATAATGTGCAAGAGTTGTGTAATTTAGCTAAGTGCTAAGATTTGGATCAGTGTGATCAAGAATTGTAAGGCTTTGTGCATACCGTATGAGACCTGCAGAGCTAACTGCAAGTCATTGTAAGAGACTTTAAGGGCTTTGTGTTGTAACACAAGGAAGGAGGATCTAGAGAGCGACGCAGATCTCCTATCCTATGCAGGGTAAGGGTTTTGTGGATCTGTGCATGTAGATGGTTGATTGAAGGTAATAAAGAATAAGAGTTGGTGGACGTAGCCCTAGGGTGGGGGTGAACCACGTAAATACTGTGTTATTAATCTTTGTGCGATGTTCTGATGCATTTATGTGTTATTTGCTAAGTACTTGATAGAGATAGATAGATATGTTTATGCTTTATGCTTATGATGAATCTAGATGTTAGATATGATATAGGTGAATATGATTAGTACTTAAATTTGCTATATCTGATCCATTTCTTTATGATTAGTTCTTAAATACATTAGATCAGGGTGAATGTTATGATGCTCTATTTTATCTGCGAAGTATACATTGGTTAAATAATAACGAACTAACAGTGCTAAGTGCTCTATTAAGTGTTATAATCACATATATGTGTCCCAGCTAAGGTTGCAGACACCTGAGTCCTGAAACCACCCCTGCCTCTACCTCGGGTGAGACTTCATATGCTTCGCAGGTGTTTCCGAAAGGGCTGGTAGTTAGGGTTTTGTTGGTGCGTTGTTGTAGCATTGAACCCTGGATCTTCCCCTGTGCCAACATTATGAAAAAATCTTTGTGCAGTACCTATACATGTTTAATGAATAGGGGAAGTTGATGTATAATGTATCAGGGAAAAGTTGAATTACTTTCTATCTAAACAAGATATAATATCTATTTTTTTCACTTAAATATGGCTTGAATTTAAATAATTCTATCCTTTTAAAATAAACGAAGTTAAGACAATTCATAAAATCAATGTGAGAGATGAATATTAAATTCGGGTCCCCATATGTCTTTCGGACCACTTAAGGGATCAGATAACATGATCTGGATTTTATGATCATGCCCCAAATAAATAGATATCCTAATGGAAACCATTGACATAGTCACTTGTCAAAACCATATAACTCCAGTATGAATTCATAGATGACCACAATATTCATCGACCGCAAGCAAGCAACATTGTTACTTCCCCATCCAATACCTTATCTCATGTGGTCTTATAGCTTTTGCTTCTATTCCTTTATTTTAGAATTAGGTTCAATGGTTTGTATCATCCATGATTATGATGATTATATAGTTTTTAAATATGCACCGTAGAATAACATGGTCCATAGTTTTAGTACAAGCTCATATCTTACCTTTTAGCTGGATGAAAATTTATTAGAAGCATGGGTATAGAAGCATGTACTTGTATGACAAAATTTCATAATTATACGATTTGAGGAATCATAAAATTATTTTTTCAAAAAGCTCAGAGATAAAAACATTTCATAAAATATATTCCAATAAGATTCGAAAAGGATCCTCTTATAAAAACATATAGGATATGGAATTTGTGCTTGTGTCAAAATGAATAGGTGCTAGAAGGAAAGTACATCTACTTAGCCTCTTAGATATGCTAGTTTTCCGCACTTCATGCAGTCCTAATGCATTATCACTTTATGAATATCTCTCATCTAGGATGTCAAGGGAAAGGCTTTTCCATATTTTGAGCATCAACAATAATTAACCACTAGAATTCCTAAAGGATCTTGAACGAACCCTTTTCTTGGTAATTATATTCAAGGTAACCTCATGCATGCAATTTCTCATTTGTATACTTCAATAGTACATTATATTTTGTACATGTTCATTAGTATAAAGTATAATGATTATATTCAAGGTAACCTCATGCATGCAATTTCTCATTTGTATACTTCAATAGTACATTATATTTTGTACATGTTCATTAGTATAAAGTATAATGTTTGATGGGGTTTAAGACCATTGCATGAGGCATATAAAAAGTGGTGGCATTAAAAAGTACTTACCACATGGATGGTATTCATGCTTAGTTTGAGTAGATGCACAATAAGATGATATAAATATTGGCATTGAATTATGATTTAAGGAGGGAGGTGGGAAGGAGGAGAGTTTGTATATAATCCCATTAAAAACATTGATATGATGTGCAATGATTTTATAATCTATAGTTAATGTTGGTTAGTTAATTTAGATAGGAATTGTGTTATAAGGTTGTAACTTGTTTCTGATTTTAATATGTATTACAAATCTATAATCTAGATATTAAATTATTAGAGTTAGTTTATGTTAGAATATTTGTAAGTTTCCAATAAAGTTGTATATTGTAACTTAGAATTGGAGAATAAATGTTGTAACATTTGTAAGCCTCACAAGGCTATAATTAGCCAGTGATCATGTGTACCTCATTGAGAATCAATGCAATTTAAGACATAGAAAAAATCATAAGATGAATTCTTGCAATGCAAGGATTATGTTGATTCTATTTTTCTGTCAGCCATTATTATTGTTTTATTTGGTTTACACTTTTTTGTCTTATCTAACACAATCTGTTAAACTATTATTCTTTTATTCATTTGTAATGTTTTTTTTGAAACAAATCCTGATGACATCTATTGTTAACATTGTTGGAGATACTTCATAGACACCTAGGATTTATTTTTCCTAACGTTTTCACTATGTTTATTAGTCATTATTCAGTATCCTATAGTCCAGGGAGAATATTACTCTAGGAGAATATTCTCTTCAGTTCACAATTCAATTTGATCAGTTGAATGGAGTTTAGATGCCACATTGGGATCATCACCATGCAACATTCGGATCATCACCAGCTAATGTGCATTGTACTTGGGATTATCACCATAATAGTGAATTACTCATGATTCCTTGATCTCCTCCTCACTTCACTCTGTTTCATTCAGTTAATTGAAGACTAAGAAACTTGTTAACTCAGACTAGGTGGCAGTTCACTCCTGTAACTGCCTGAGAGACTAGACTAGGTGGAATTTTACTCCCTTAGCTATTGTTGTGTGTCCATATCACTCTAGACCACCACTATCGTTCATTGGATTATCCTCCATTGAACATTAGTTCATTTATACAAAGTATATTGTGTGTAAATTATCATTCATTTATTTGGTTAATGAGAATTCTTCCATTCTTTCTCTCATGTTTCTCTTTTCTCGTATTTTCTCTGCAAACTGTGTATGTCATTTTCTAGATAGATATTTTTTGTGTAGGTTCAACACATTTACATGGTATCAGAGCTGAAATATTGCTAGGAAAAAGACACACCAAATTCTTTTTTGAGGTACCAAAGATTGAAGACAAGGGAAAAATGCAATTTCCAAAAGAATGCATTCTTACACTGTACAATTTCTTTGCATGGAAGGAGAATGTAATAATGCATCTTAGAGGAAGAGTATTATACAGGTTATTCATGAACACACAGAACGAACCTAGATCATCCATAGAAAAATCCAAGTATCTGAATCGAATGGATGAAGTGTTTCAAACTATTTATAGTCTCATTTATATTGAACTCCTCTTTCACATATCCTCCTATAAAACCCCCAATGAATCTTGGACCACCATGGAATGGATTTTTTTTAAATAGGATGAAATGAGGGGACACATGCTCGAGGTGTAATTTCTCACTTTGGACCCAAAAACCTTCAACAATCTCTAATATTTATTTACCAAATATAAGGATTTGTTTTTGCAACTCAAGGTTTGCAAGGTTGATAAATATAAGGAGGAGAAACAAATGGTTCTTTCCATTCTCTCCAAACTTGGTCTAGAATATTCAATGTTTGTATCCAAATTTCATTCAGTTAGGCTCACTTTTGGAGCCACCTAGATGATGCCCTCTGATCCGGATTATTTTCGGCACAAAATGAGAGCGGAGATATAATAAAGAAATGCATAGAGATATCACGTTTATCCAATAATATAACATAAATATATCAGAGATGCAACCATAAACAAAGAGATACAGTAATACACGATTTCTATTAATGAAAGAAATGTACAGAGACTGTAAAAATACAGAGTGAAAGACTCGCTACAATGGTGGCATCTTATCTCTGAGAAGAGATGTGATGGCTACTCGCATTCACAAGAAGATGATTACAATGAGGCTCTGAAGGCCTTTTTACAATAAATAGGAATGCCAAAAGTCCTAGACATCCAAAAACCTAACCCTAGGAGATGAAGCGCCAAAATTCATGTGGGCCCCGTTTGGGTAAGTTAGTACATCAACTTCCCAGGGTCGTAACGTTTGCATACGATCTTCGTTTAGGGCGCACGATAGCTCATTGGAAAGATCTATCCGAGGCCTACAATGCTCGAGACAAAATAGCATCATAGATGCTATTTTGCGAGAACAACATACCCAAAAAAACATCGTTTAGGGCCTCAAAATGGCCGCAGAAGTTCAGGACCCGAAAAAAATGCTAAAAATAGTAAATTACCAAAATTGCCAGAAACATGTTTTGGGCCAGTTGGAAAAGGTGGGTGGCCACCGATATCCACATGGATCAATCCTACCTCCTTAGGAAGCAATGGTCTCCATTGCGTTGAGTTCCCAGGGGAGAGGGGAAAGCGATTATTGAATCTGAATCTTGGT
>ML842808.1:0-39235 GCA_009831015.1 Picea engelmannii
TTTCAATATAAATTCAAGGCATCAAGTGAATATAAATCAACCACTTGTGAAATATAACTTATAGGCATCAAGTGAATATAAATTTAATAAATCAAATAACCATTCTACTAAATGCAATGAAGATGACAAACTTATATCAATGAGGATGACAGCCATAGACAAACTTATATTATTTTAATGCTTTAAGGTTACCATGGAGTTGACAGTTTTGGCTTTTAAAACATTCATGAATATTAATGCAAACATAAAGGCTTTGGAGATGCTTTCTCTCACCTGCATTCCGTCTCAAATTTTTCTTTTCATGTTATGGTCTAGGGTTTTATCTATTTTATGTTGAGGGTTTGTGAATATTAATAAAAAAATATTGGTTCTTGTTGATCATTTTACCCTCTACTCACTGATTTAAAAAAAAAAAGGCTATTTATATATAAAAAAGGCTATTCACATATAAAAAAAGTTTGATGAATAAAAAAAATTGATATAAAAATATGAAAAATTTAACCCTAAAATTGATGAAGCATTTAACCTTAACCAAATCGTCCAGCTAACAAAATATCCTTTCCATGTTTAAGATGAGTACAATAAAGGATAACATTTCATCAAGTATTTAACCCTATAGCACTCAACCAATTAAGGTGGTTTAGGCTAATAATTGGTAAGGATGCATTATTAATTAAAACCAATTAACCTTATTAAAATACATCTAATTAAAATACAATGAACGTATTACATCGAAAATGCTATGATATTGTTAGATACATTTTGTTCATGGATATTGTAGTATTACTTAATTGAACAAGCTTGTACAGTGGGTGTTTTATGTCATCTAATTGAATAAGTTGGAAGAAGATAAGATTAGCGATTATTTCAAAGATGACAGATACATCAACAAAATATATATTGTTAAAAAAACATATTTAAAAGTAGATCAATGGAAGTATTTTTGATAGATATCACACTCAAACAATCTATATAAGAATAATAATGAAAATAATTTTCGAAGTATATGGGTTAATGTTCAAAGAACAGTGGAATAGGAATATCAGAAAAGACTGTCGCCTTTATTTTGTTTTGACTAACTTGTTATCAATTCCACAAATCACCAACAGGGAATAAGCATTGGAAGTCCTGGTAGTAATAACCTCACATTAAATTGGAACTATCGTGCTTTGACCAATGAGCTTCCAGTTATGCATTGATTTGAATATGTTGCAGTATAAAAGTTGTTGTTCATTGTAACAAATGGCTTCTTCTCACAATAATTGTTTTAAGAAATGGCATAGAAACAAGGGAATAAGCATTGGAAGTCCTGGTAGTAATAACCTCACATTAAAGTGGAACTATTGTGCTTTGACCAATAAGCTTCCAGTTATGCATTGATTTGAATATGTTGCAGTATAAAATTTGTTCATCCTAACAAATGGATTCTTCGCACAATAATTGTTTTAAGAAATGGCATAGAAACAAGAGAAAGTAAGGATCCCATCTAGCTAAATAAATGGCATAGAACCAAGAGAAAGTAAGGATCCCATCTAGCTAAAGAAATGGCATAGAAACAAGAGAAAGTAAGAATCCCATCTAGCTCGGTCATCACGAGATGATGAGTAAAAATTCATTTCGAAAGGATCAAATCGATTGCATATATTGTGATAATATATGTCTATTTTTGAATGTCTATACATATATTTAAGCATACATATATGTATACACTGAAATGAATGCACAGAGTAAACACTAACCAGATTAATACATCATATTCACCTATCATATTCACCTATCACTAGCACATCGACATGAAAAGTGTGGATGGTGAATAACAATACGAATCATACTAATAACCTACAACCAACCAGTTTTCAACATTTTCTACATGTAAATAGGTCTAACCATTTTTCAAAATAAAAAACAGAACATCTTTCAATCATTTTTTACATGTAAACAGGTCTAGAACACAAAGGAGGTGTACAACTCAGTTGGAAATGCCAAGATGTCATATACCCCACTATAAAGAGGAAAGGGATCCCTGGATGTACCTCAATCAACATAGGGCTTATAATGCAATCACAATTTTCTAGTCTACTCATAATATTCATTTCGTCTGTAAATATTTCAAGTCTCAATTATTTTTGGTAAAAAATTCTGTATATTTGCAAGTCTGGATTATTTTTGGTAGAAAATTTTATAACAAATTAAATGTAGAGAGAAATTATTTTTGGTAGAAAATTTTGTAACAAATTAAATGTAGAGAGTAATTTAAAGGTGAAATTTTAAAAACATATTTTTCAAATTCTCAAAAACATATTTGTTTTGTTTGGGAAGGTTTTAAAGTAACTCAATATCTTAAAAAAACTTAAAAAAAATTAAATATATCTTTAAAAAAAATTAAAAACGTTTACTTAGTTTAAAAAATAAATAAATATTTCTTTAAAAAAATTAAAAAGTTTACTTAGTTTTTATAATTTTTCTTCTGCATATTAAATTAACTATATACCACTGCCTACATATTACATATTTAATTAACTATATAAAAAACCTACAAATTATATTAAATACCTCCTGATTATATTAAATTACATATTTAATTAACTATATATAATGTATGCAGTTTATATTAAATACCTCCTAATTATATTAAATTGCATATTTAATTCATTATATTGGAAAATTACATATTTAATTGATGGACTCAAGCCCTGAGTGCAACACTTTATTAGGCAATGTTGTATATCCTTATAAATTGAATGATTTCCCACTTTCATTTTTTAATATCTTTTCATCTTTTTTAGGTTTTTATTGTTGATCATTCGTGTGTTTAGATTTTTATTCTTATCAGATTTATAATGCCCATAACGTATTACATCGATCCGCGTATGGTAATAGCAATGAACTAGCCTATGGAGAGAATCATAATGCCCATAACCGTAATGCCTAGAACCGTAAACAGTAATTCAAAAACCATAAATGGTAAACCTAAATAAATGATCGGTAAACCTAAATTGCTCATTGCTAATGTAAACATCTGAGTTATGTTTAATTTAGGATGAGCATCTACATTTTCTTTAAAATACCATAAGGATTCAATTTCAGAATGTAAATTATCCCAATTAATATTATTGGTCGGCTATCACAGGTAAAGATTATCCCAGGTAAATTAAACCATAAATGGTAAACCTAAATAAATGATCGGTACACCTAAATTGCTCATTGCCAATGTAAACATCTGAGTTATGTTTAATTTAGGATGAGCATCTACATTTTCTTTAAAATACCATAAGGATTCAATTTCAGAATGTAAATTATCTAGCAACGTCATACAAATCAAATCATGTATCATTCAATTTGCAAAGAATCAAATCTCAAGACCTGAAGGAATCTAAATTTTAAAACCAAAAAATTGTAGCGATTATGAAATAAGTCCAGCTCGGGAAATTCAAATGGAATAAGACAACGACCCATAGAAAATGGCGATTATGAAAGAAGTCAAGCTCGGGACATTCAAATGGAATAAGACAACGACCCACAGAAAATGGCGTAGACAGTTTCTATGCAAGTATAATTTAAACTATTGTACATGTATAATTTTTTGAGTACATACCTGTTCAGAAAAGGCCGCCGAGTTAGATAATCAAATGCTCGTTCAAGACTGATGTTGCTGCCTTTGAGATCAGGGTCGAGATATTGAAGAGACCTGCACATATACATTAGAAAAAAATTAGCGTGCAAGCGGTTGTGTCTAATGTGCATGCGACTGTCTATAAATTTTAAAAACTGTAATTCTTACATATCGATTGCTTTGGCCAGAAAGTTTGAGCACCGATCCCCACTGTAATACCGACTGCTTTGGCCAGAAAGTTTGAGCACAAATCGCCACTCTAATTCTTTATTGTAATCCTTCTTTTTGTTGCATGCGACCAAGTCTAAATAAAAAACGTCAATTGACAAACATTTACAGAATGGGTGGCTCAGAGAATGTGTATGGGTCGCTTAGAGAATGTGTGGCAGTTCAAGTTGTGCGTGCATGCTACTGTCTATAAAGCGCCCTTCCCCGTGCGTGCATGCATGCCGCTTTGTGTAAAAAAATTAAATTCCCAAACGCTCACATAATGTGTGGTGGTTCAGGTCGTGGAATGTTCATAATGTGGGAGGTAATGCGTGGAGGTCGTGGCATGTATACATATTAATCATTTAACGTGTCAATTATATATCCGTACAGTAATTTTTTAAGTATTTTTAGGTAAATGTAAAAAAGTAAACATGTTAACGGATGTCTTTATAAATGCAAGGAAGTTATGAGCAATAAATCTGATTCATTGATTTTGGAGGACGACTAAAAATATGCATCCATCCGATTAGGGTTTAAACTTAAATAAGGTTAAAAGATCATTAATTCTGCCCAATGCCAATAGGTGGATAGCGTAATTACATCTTATGGCTACTAGCAGAAGTGGTTGTTATTGGAACAGATATTCCTGAAGGTTAGCATTTTTATGATTGATAATGTGAAACATTTTTTAATGAATGATAATGTGGAATAAATCATTCTAATATTTTGTGTTTAGAAAAGTACATATATAAGGTAGATGGGATCGAGGTAAACACATTCGAGCAAAAAATAATGAAAAATAATAATGAGAAAAATACACAAATAATAATAATAATAAACATGTTAAACTCAGAATTAATACTTTATTTTTTTTTTCAAAATTT
The DNA here is from genome assembly GCA_009831015.1 of Picea engelmannii. Lineage (NCBI taxonomy): Eukaryota > Viridiplantae > Streptophyta > Pinopsida > Pinales > Pinaceae > Picea > Picea engelmannii. The sequence goes on from ML842808.1 coordinate 4,708, forward strand.
TATAGAAAACAATGGTGAAAAGTCATAAAACAAGTGTAGTTATAGCAGAGTGAGATTAAAGACACCTAATCGTGTTTTCTTATTTTGACATTAATATTTTTTTTTTGTGGTTTTTCCTTCTTTTGATACTATAATTTTCTGTAATTTTTAATATCTATATAGTACTTCATATAACACTTTAAAGGATTCCATCTGTTTACACTGTTAATAAATCTAGGTTAAGTTGGATCAATTTTGGTTTTATTTTGTCTATTAAATTGAGGATTGCAATTTTTAAAAACTGGAAGATACATTTTGTTTTAATGATGATATTGACTAATTTCTCATTTAATCCCTGCCTCTAATGCTAATTTCTTTGTAAGAGTGCTGGGAACTGCTTTTTCTCTTAACATGCTATTCCATATACCCATATGGAATAGCTGGTGTTCTTATAACTGGACTCAACACACTCTTGCTTCTTGGAATGCAGAGATTTGGGGTGCTCTATCCTTTCCACTAAATTATGCTCATGTCTTTCCAAGCAACATTGCATTTTATTGATACTCGTGTCTTTCCATACAAAATTGCATTTTATTTGTCTTGTGAAAGGTTTTTATTTGAAATTCTTTAAATTTTCTTATAAATCGTGACATTTCAGATCAGAAAATTGGAAGCCTTCGTTGCTCTTCCTGTATTTACAACGTTTGCTTGTTTCCTCGGAGAACTGGAATATGCAAAGCCTAATTCCAAAGAGGTCGTAAATGAAGTGTTCATTCCTCAATTAAAAGGAAATGGAGCAACTGGTCTTGCCATCTCCCTTCTTGGAGCCATGGTTATCCCGTATGCCCCTATCAATATTTTTTCCCTCTTATGAATTAAGTGAAAACATTTGACTTACAGAAGTTGTTGAAAGTTTTCTCGAACTTGTGTCGAATTCTATATAATTTTTCAATAGACTTTTTTCACCAACCATGGCTTCAATCTATATGTGATGGTGTCAATTACCCATGTCCAGGCACAATCTATTTCTTCACTCTGCCTTGGTTCTATCGCGGAAAGTAACTCCTCCTGCATATGGAAATAACTCTTCAATAGTTTAAAGAGTTCTGAAACCAGAGATAGGTTAATCTCAATGATTAAATCCAACGAGTATGAGAGTTCTAAAACCAGAGATATGTTAATATCTCAATGATTAAATCCAACGAGTGTGAGAAGATTAAGAAGACTGTCTATTTTGCACTCAACGTGCAGATAGTTCCTAATAGAAGCTCGAGTTGCTCTATTTATTAGTCCCTGCCTTTAGGCTAGGGATTATTAGTCCCTGCCTTTAGGCTAAGGATTACAGTAATAAGTTTACCAATTTTCTATTAGTACACTTATTTCAAAACGTTTTAAGCTAAAGTTTTGATAAACATTTAAGAGTCACTTATTTTGAAACATTTTAACTTAAAGTTTTGGTTCACATTTCACCCTTTTTCAAACATTGACTAGTAACTTTTCTAGATATCAACTAATGCTAGAAATAAATCTTGCATTACTTTGTAACATTAAATGTTTTCTCTGATCTCCATTTTCCAATATGGATTAATCTAAGTTTTAACAAATTGGCCACATATAGTGGTACCATAAACGCTTTTTGTTTTTTTAATGATATGACTGTCAAGTGTTCGACCTGTTGTCAACTACCTAAGCTCTACATTGTTGAGCTTCCACCTACATAGCCATGTAAACCTTGGTGTTGTTGAATAAAGTAGCTTAGCAAGCTCATTACCTATTCGACAAAGAATACATTTCTTCTTTCCCTGCGCTTACCCTGCTTATTTCCCTACACTTACCGTGCATTGGAAGGTGATGACAAAGAACACACTTCTTCTTTCCCTGCACTTACCATGCACTGGAAGAAGAGGACAACAAACAATTCATGCACTTACCCTGGTTTTGGAAGGAGAGGACAACAAACAACCGGTGAGGCTCTAATCAATCCTAATCATTCTAAATCTAAAATTATTTTAATCCATGAATTTTGAATTTCGATTTATATAAACATGAAATGTTTTGTATTCCCATGTTAACTGACATATATTCACAGATGCATTGTGAATTTTTTTTAATCCGTGAATTTCTAACTTCAATTTATATAAAATCATTCTCATGTCAATGCATTTATATTGACATATGCATTCCAGGAATTTGGAGAACAAAACAATCTCTTAAAAAACATGGATATTCTTACTGAGAACTAGTGCAATCTTTGGAAGGCAAATTGGCAGAGCATTTTGGCATATATTCTATGGCTTGTCTTCAATATGGACTGTAGGTGGCTGTCAAAAAAATGGAGACACAAAATTCAACAAAGGTATATATGGGTGCTTAATCCTCCAATCAATTCAAGATAGAGAGTCGTTGGCACTCTACAATTAGTTATATTTGAACTACAAACTAGGCAATAATGTTGGATTCACTAAAATTTATCTTAAAAAAAAGGCTTACAGATGTTCATATTCATCTAAATTTCAGTGGTAGAATCAATTAACTTAATAATGCTTTGTTGGGTTCAAGTACATAGTACCACAAAAGGCCGGGGAAATGTAACAATCCTTTTGTCTGTAATCTGTTAGACAACTAAGGGGATGGGGGGGCGGGGGTGGTGTGAATTAGTTATTACTATGCTTAAACAATTATACCCATTTTAAACTCATTACAAAACACTCAATGATGATCACAATAATTCAGGGAAGTAAGCAATAAAGTATTCAACATCAATCACACACATGAAGTATACAGAGACAAATATTCCTAAGGAAACCCATAAAGGGAGAAAACCTCTTCTTCTTAATATGATAAGTAGTCTTTATTTTCTGTACATTATCATTTTTATGAGCACCAACTCTTTGTGAGGCTACCACCTCTGTTTTACAAGCTGCAACTTGCTAGGAGAACCAACTCCCTGGTTTCTCTAGCACCCACTAGAAGGAAGCACCAACTCCCTGAGTGTTCTAGCACCAACTGGATGGAAGCACCAACTTCCAGTTACACAGGCACCAACTTGTATAACAGAGAACAATGGTTCTCCCTTGCACCACCCTACCACCCTTGTTTTTCTGGCTGCAACCAGATGGAAGCTACAACTCCCTGTGTTCAAGCACCCTCTTGAAACTTTGAGGACAATAGTCCTCCCTAGCACCACCCTGCCACCCTGAGATATAAATCTTTGCTTTCTAAAATTTATTGCAGTGATACAATATTTATCAATGGCTTACCAGTGTCATCACTGTTCTGCTACACTGCTCTACTCTGCCTGCATCAGTGTCTTCCTTCTCGCATCTTCTTGCACTTTCTGTTCTTTTACGTTTTATGCTCTGTGCGCCATGTCCGTTCTATGCGTTATGCCTCCCCTATGCACTTTCTCACATACGATTGGTTGCCTTCTACATGCGTGAATAACTATCCAAATTTCTTTACAAAGAAACAACAACCTCTCTCTGTCACACCATTTTACTCTTATTCCTGCTCTCATCATCCGTTACACTCTACATCTCCAACGCTCAAGTCAGGAATCTAAAAAATGCTCAGGAATCATGATTCCAACACTCAAGAACAATGATTCAGTTAGTGTAACTGAATTGTAACTGACCAAGAAACCACGAAGTGAAACAATAACCCTTCGATTATATTCTGTTTGATTAGCGCCGTTGGATTATACACGTAGAGGCCTTTTTTACTTTTCAATGCATAACCTCCGATGTGGAGCCTAACAGCACTAGCTCCTTCCCCTATCTTCCACTGATGTGACCTTGGGCAATGTTATCACGTGACCACACGATTGCGGGCACGACTAAAGGTGGTTTAAGGGAAACCCTCTTTTTTCCCCACAATTCACTACATAGATCCACCTATGCCTTTGGCGATACTGTGGTTTTGATTGTGGCCCGATCAAGAAAAATTAATACTCGAGCATGTTCTGACCCCGCAATTGAGCACAACCGTTGATCTCGAATCCCTTGGTGATGCCTCTCGATCAACGACTATTATCTGCCTCCTTCCATGCGCGATCCCAGATCTCCACGATCTGTTGACATGTAGCTCCCTCCCAAATCAATGACTACGACTTATTTCATGATCCGGGCTTTGGGAGTTTCAACTCTCAAACCATGCTTTCCTCCATACATCAATCTTCCAGAGTTGACAATCCACTGATGCGTGTCCCTTTTCTCGATCAATGGTCGAGATCTGCTTCGCTACTCCGGGCTTCGACAATTTCAATTCTCAACCTTCACGCTCTCCCATAACTCTTTTAGCCGGAGTCCACAGATTCCTGCCACGTGTCCTCCTCAAATCAATGGCTCTAGTCTGCTTAAGGAATTCGACACTTTCTACCAAGACCAGATCAACGACCCTTGTCACCCTTCTCGATCAACGGTCGAGATTCACTTCGGGGTTTCGACGCTTTTACTCTCTGCATTCCTCCAGAGTATTTCGTATGCGAAGTTCACAATCTGTTGACGTGCGACCTCCTATAGATCGACGATTGTAACACCCTGTTTCCCCCAACTTGTAAAATTAACTATATTGGCCAAGAACTATGTCAAACTCAAAGATGTGAATGTTTAATTTGACGGACCTTTGTATAAAAGGTCGATGAATGTAAATTATGTTATGAATACGAGTTGTATGACTACTCAGAGGGGATGTGCTAAAAGAGACTAGGATGGCTAATGAGAGGTGGTGGAAGGGACCTGGAATGGTTGCGTTAACTTCCATCAAACTAATACTGTACTTTTTTTTACTTTCTCAAAGACCAAGAGCAAATCTCTGACCCTGGAATGAATTATCTGTCAGGATGGTAGGTGGGGAGGCTCCTTAAGAGTTAATGAGGGGATGGGGGAAAACCACCCATCTGTAGAAGCTCTCAGACCTAACCACGGACATGGGAATTCATGCCACACGCAATATTGCAGAAAATGCAAGAAAATAAGTGTGGGGNAGAGAGAATACGCGCAATGGGAATTGCGGATGAGAACCGGGGAGGAACTCGGGAAATACAGGGAGTTCTGAACAGACGAGAAGGAGAGTAAACTTCGTCCTTGACTTTTGTTGAGCTGGAAGTAGGAGACTGAATCTCAAGCATCGTGATCTAGCTCGAGGGTGGCTAGTGGTAAATTCGTTTGGAGTCACTGAGCGTACGGTTGGGTGAAAATGAGCACCCTTCTCAGCAGTCATGTCATGCCTGGTGTTTCTGATAAATTGTTATGTCTTGTATTTTGAATTGAATATCATGGATGCATGCTCATGTTTATACGCTCATAAATGGTCTCTGTATAGAAGTGATTGCCTTGTGTTTTGATTGGGAATAATGGATGCATGCTTATACTTATATATGACCATAATTGGTTTATGTATAGAATGAATAAGTTCAGAATATGAGTCCGTTCTCTTGAGAATTGTCCCATCTACTTGACTCACGCTCTGTCCTAGTTTAATTCCCAAAGGCACCTTTTTCCAGGGAGTTTCCTCACATTTCAGAGTCGGAGTGAGTTCCTTGAAAAGACTACCATTATAGAAAACCCACGAGTTTTCTTTACCCCGGTCACAGAGTTCATAGTTCGATGAATTAGGAAGGCATCTCAGTCAGGTCACTAAGCCTAGGGATAATTACGTAAGAATCATCTGAAGGTCTAGACGACCTGGGTCTGGAAACCTTGTACAAGAAAGAGTAGTTCTCTTAGGTTTCGAAGTCATGGGAGTTTGAAGCCTCGAGAGGTTGAATCTCGTGAATCAAGCTCAGAAAGGATAGTGAGTCCAATTATTGAAAGAGAATACCCCATCGTTTGGTAGACAAATGGTCGGAATCCTTTCGAAAATACCCCATATTTGTCAAGACCAATGGATTTAGAGGAGAAGCATAGGTGTTAATACCTCGAGCCCTTCAGCCTTCACAAGTAGCGATGGGATCCAGGACCATAGATCCAAGGATCTGTCGGAGCTCTATTGACCGTCGATCTTAACCCTTGCATAGGCAGGAGAGTGGACTCGACGAAGTCCTGAAAGTCCCGAAGTATTCAGAACCATCCATCGACACATGACACGTGGCAGTTGGGTAGAATTTCGCTGACTTGCGACTTGGAGTGGTTAAGGGTAAGACTGCACAAACTCATGATACGCGAAATCGCGACATGATCGTGGTCGTTGATCCATGAGTGATCTGGACCGTCGGTTTAGTGTGAATAAGTTTTGACGTTTTGGCATCTGGGAAACCAGAGGGAAAGACTCCTCATCTTTGTAAGTCACAAAATCCTAGTATACGAAACCCCGACACACTCTGTGGATGAGTCGGTTTAGTGTGAATAAGTTTCGGCAGTTCGACATCCGGGGAACCAGACGGCAAGACCCCTCGTCTTCGCAAGTCACGAAATCCCGGTATACAAAACCTCGACGTGCTCTGTGGATGAGCTGGTTTAGTGTGAATAAGTTCTGGCATTTCGGCATCCGGGAAACCAGAGGGAAAGACCCCTCATCTTCGTAAGTTGCAAAATCTCGGTATACGAAACCCTGACGTACTCTATGGATGAGCTGGTTTAGTGTGAATAAGTTTCAACGTTTCGGCATTTGAAGGGACAGGGAGCTAGGGAGAGCTCGCACACATAAATCTCAAAACATGAAAGCTAGAAGCGCCTTTTTGGTAAGGCCTGTGGTCATAGCCAATGATCACATGGAGGAGGATAAGGGAAGGGATGGTCTGCACTAGGCCCCATAGAAATTCGGGGATTCTATCCCTCGAAAAAAAAAAAGATAAAAAATCTAGGTTGTCGTAGTGGGTGTGTGGCAAATTGGTATCAGAGCATGGTTACAATACTTGGCCTGCTTGGGCTCATGAATGAGTTACGCAGAAACTCCATTTGAAGTACTCTTAAAAGGAGTAACTCTCTATCCTAACCCCCTTTATCAAAAGTCGAAGTTAAGAATGAAAATTCCTATTATGTGTATACATTTGAAAAAAAAAAATTATGCGTTGATTGTGAATGAATATAATGTTGACTAACAACAAGTTTTTTTTTCTGCACAACAAGCGGACGATCAACCGCGGGAAACTGCAGACGCATAGAATGGTGATGCACCATGAAGTGGGGGATGGATCCCATAATAGAGACGAAGAGTCTGACGAAAGTAGAGTGGTAGAGACCCCTCTAGATATAGCTGAGACTGTGAGAAGCCTCATGGTCGAACTACAGAGATGTAAGGCCGACAACGAGAGGTTGATAAAAGAGCAAGAGAAGAAAACGGAAATTAATGCAGTCTTGCTGCAGAGTTTATCCGGCATACAAAGACAATTGCAACATGGACCTAACACCAGTCACGCGGACCAATGACAAACAAAGAAAAGTCGAAGTCCACTTGAGATACAGAAACATGGTCTTTTAAGTGGCCACATTGGGAAGAACACCTCGAGAAAGGTCCACCCTAGAGATAAGGGACAAGCATCTGACGTTTCCTCTGGAAAGGAAACTGGTGATTCGGAGAAACATTCTAGTAGCAGAACTAGTTCTTATTCTCGAAGAAAACGGAAGAAGTGAAATCATTCCAAAAATCATAATCTCGAAGAATTCAAGAAGGCCAAACCACCCTCTTTCGACGATGAAATAAAGAAAGGAGAGGAAGCAGAGGCATGGCTGCTTAGACTAAAGAAGTATTTCAGAGTCCATGACTTCTCAGAAAACTTGAAGGCACGAGTAGCCACTTTGAACCTGAATGGGAAGGCTTCCATTTGGTGGGAATACCTTAAGAACGTAAAAGGGATTCATGAAGAAGACCTATATTGGGAATGGTTTGAGAAATATTTCAGGAAGAATTATCCGTCGGAAAAGTATTTCGACGAAAATACTAAAGAATTCTATGAACTCAAGCTGGGGAAACTCACCATAGAGGAATATGTCAGCAGATTCCTCGAGTTGTTGAGGTACGTACCCTATATAAAAGTAGAAAAGGCAAAGGTGCAATGATTCATCAATGGACTACTTAAGGACTATCAGAACATGATTGAGTTTGATGAGCCAAAGACCCTAGAGGACACTATTTGAAAGGCAAGATACTGTTATGAACAGCTTGGGCATCGGACAAAACCTTGCGAAGGCTGGAAGTAGAAGAATAGTTCGGGATTCCAGAAAAAGGGGTTTAAATCCCCAAAATTTAAAAACTATAAAAGGACTCAAGGATGAGCTTCCCAACCCGAAGTGTACACCAGGAGAATTTCCCCTCCTAGAGCGGAAATAAACCTTTTGGATCTACCCCAAGAAAGATTGATAACCCAAAAAGAGAACCCTTGAAATGTTGGGGTTGTGGAGAAGAACATCTACTGAGGGACTTCCCGCACTGACAACAGAACAGTCGGAGAATTTACAACGTTCAAGAAGCTACCACCATTAATGACATGGCTAGGAGTATTCCACAAATTTATGTAGCCATGGATAATAAACAAGCTGACCACCAAGCTTCAGTGGTGGAGATGGAAGGTATGATCACCAACCATCTAGTGTCTATTCTAATTGAACCTGGTTCAAATTTGAGTTATATAGCTCCTAAGGCTATTGATAAATGTAAATTACAGCCACATAAACATGGCAATCCATTGTTGGTATAGTTAGCCACTGGCACCAAAAGAAAGGTAGCAGAGGTCATACCAGCTTGCCAATTCACTATGGGTGAATTCCCCACCCAAGCAACCCTTAACATACTACCCCTAGGATTGTATGACATGTTGATTGGTATGGACTGGCTAGCCACACATAAAGCCAGACTGAAATGTTACCATAAAACCTTAGAATGTGTAAATGAAGAAGGAAGAAGGATAACCCTTCGAGGGATCCAAAAACCTGTCTCGGTGAGACGAATATCATCCCTTCAAATGAGAAAGTATTGTAGAAAGGGATGTCCACTATATGCGATACAGGTGTTGGAATCAGTTGAATATGAAAAACCAAGCCTCAAAGACCACCCCACACTAAGAGAATATAGAGATGTGTTTCTAGAAGAGGTACCGGGTTTACCTCCAAGAAGGGACATTGACTTCTTGATAGAACTTGCACTAGGAGTAGTGCCCGTGTCTAGGACACCCTATAGGATGAGCACACCTAAGCTAGTTGAGCTTAAATTACAACTAAAATAAATGATGGGCAAAGGCTATATCTGGCCTAGTGTTTCCCCATGGGGAGCACCAGTTCTGTGATGGTACCCTCCGACTATGCATAGATTATAGACAAATCAATAAGGTAACCATAAAGAAGAAGTACCCCTTACCCGAGATTGATGACTTGTTCGATCAATTGGGAGGTGCTTCCATCTTCTCAAAGATTGACTTGAGATCTGGATACCATCAAGTCCGAATCAAGGGTGAAGACATCCACAAAACTGCCTTCAGGACAATATATGGTCACTATGAGTTTGTGGTAGTACCATTTGGATTAACCAATGCCCCTACCACTTTTATGTGCTTGATGAACAATGTGCTCAGCAAATTCCTAAACAAATTTGTACTAGTTTTTATTGACGATATATTAATTTACTCCAAGAATAGAGAGGAACATGAGGAACATCTTAGACTTGTGCTTCAAGTGCTAAGAGAGCATCAACTCTATGCCAAATTTAGCAAGTGTGATTTTTTCCAGAAGCAAATACATTACTTGGGCCATGTCATATCTGAAAAAGGAGTAGTAGTAGACCCTGACAAGATCCAGTCTATCATGGAATGGCCTACCCCAAAGGATGTTTCAGATATCAGATCCTTTATGGGCTTAGCAGGATACTATATGATATTTATAAAAGGATTCTCCAAGATTGGTTGTCCAATCACTGCCCTCTAGAAGAAGGGAGCTAAATTCACATGTAAACAAGAATGTGAAGAAAGATTTCAATCCCTGAAACACCTTCTGACCCATGTACCCATGCTAAATATCGTTGATCCCGAAAATGACTTCCTCGTGTGCACAGATGCCTGTAAGGAAGGGCTCGGGGGAGTCCTTATGCAAGAAGGAAGTGTAGTATGCTATGAATCCTGAAAATTGAATGAGCACGAAGCCAACTATGTGACCCATGATCTAGAGCTGGCCGCCATAGTGCATGCCTTGAAAATGTGGAGGCATTATCTCCTGGGAAGGTAATTTGTACTCATGACAGACCACTATGGATTGCGACATCTGTTTGACCAACCAAAACTCAATTCTAGACAAGCTAGGTGGATGGCCCTTCTTAGTGAGTTTGATTTCAAAATCAAAAATATCAAGGGAAAGGAAAATAAGGTGGCCGATACCCTTAGCATAAGTATGAAAACAATTCATCTGGCAGCGATGAGCACCTACGAGACCAACGTCAGGGAAAGAGCTAAGAATGCACAAGAAACAAACACATTCTTCTAGATCGTGACCTCGTACCTAGAGCAAGAACCCACAGGGATAAAATATGAACGCTACTAGATGATAGATGGAGGCCTACTAACTTACAGAAACAGATTGTATATTCCAAATTGTGACGACTTGAAGAGGTTCATGTTGGATGAACTACATAAAAGACCATATACTGGTCATCCAGGATACCAGAAGATGATCACAGCCACCAGGAAATAATTCTATTGGCCTGGATTGAAGAAAGACATAGTTAAGTACTTAGCCAAATGCATAGAATGCCAACAGGTTAAATCAGAATACCGACACCCAACAGGATTATTACAACCTCTACCAATCCCATAATGGAAATGGGAAACCATTTCCATGGATTTCATCACCGGATTACAAACATCGACCAAACAAAATGATGCCATCATGGTAGTGGTGGATAAACTGAGCAAGTCCGCTCATTTTATCCCCATCAAGTTGACTTGCAAGGCAATAAACATCGCCAACATATTCATGAAGGAGATATTCAGACTACATGGTATGCCTAAAGAGATCGTGTTTGATAGAGACACGAAATTTACTTCCAACTTTTGGAAATCCTTGATGGTTGGTATGGAGACCAAATTACTGTTTAGCACAGCCTATTATCCTCAAACTGATGGAAAAATGGAAAGAGTAAACCAAATATTAGAATACATGCTAAGGATGCATGTAATGCATCAATGCAAAAAGTGGGAAGATTACCTGCCACTGGTGGAATTTGCCTACAACAATGGCTACCAAGAATCCCTAAAGATGAGCCCTTTCGAAGTCCTCTATGGTAGACCTTGCAACACTCCAGTCAGTTGGAGTAATCCCATGAACAAAGCTACTATTGGACCTGACATGTTGAAAGAAATGGAACAAAAAGTGGCTCATATAAAACAAAATATAAAGTTCGCTCAGAACAGACAAAAAAGTTACGCCGACTGAAAGAGAACTCCAAGAGAATTCAAGACGGGAGACCATGTATATCTCAGAGTTAGGCCCAGGAAGAGTTCCCTGAGGATGGGATCTTGTGCCAAGTTGGCACCTCAGTATTGTGGACCCTTTGAATTTCTAGATAGAGTGGGACCTATAGCTTATAGGCTAGCACTTCCTCCCACAGTAAAAGCACATAATGTTTTCCATGTTTCATTATTGAAGAAATATGTACATGATTCTAATCATATAATTGACTGGTCTGTGATCCAATTGGAACCAGAGGGAGAATACCTGCCAGAGCCTCAATGCATACTGGACAGAAAGGAAACCCCACTCAGGAATCGAACCATTGCACAGGTCAACGTGCAGTGGAAACATTTTGGCCCAGATGAGGCTACGTGGGAAATGGAAGATGCCATGAAACATGCATATCCAATTTTGTTTACTTCTATACATACATGTCATATTGATAGATAGAACATCGAGGACGACGTTCCTTTAAGGGGGAGGGAATTGTAACACCCTGTTTCCCCCAGCTTGTAAAAATAACTATATTGGCCAAGAACTATGGCAAACTCAAAGATGTGAATGTTTAATTTGACGAACCTTTGTATAAAAGGTCGATGAATGTAAATTATGTTATGAATACGAGTTGCATGACTGCTGGGAGGGGATGTGCTAAAATAGACCATGATGGCTAATGAGAGGTGGTGGAAGGGACCTGGAATGGTTGCGTTAACTTCCACCGAACCAATATCGTACTAGTTTTTACTTTCTCAAAGACCAAGAGCAACTCTCTAACTCTGGAATGAATTAACCATCAAGATGGTAGGTGGGGAGGCTCCTTAAGATTTAATGAGGGGATGGGGGTGAACCGCCCATCCGTAGAAGCTCTCATACCTGACCACGGATGGGGGAATTCGTGCCACACACAATCTTGTAGAAAAGGCAATAAATGAAGTGTGGGGAATGGGGGGGAGAGAATATACGTGATAGGGATTGCAGATGAGAACCTGGGAGGAACTCAAGAAATACAGGGAGTTCTGAACAGAGGAGAAGGAGAGTAACCTTCGTCCTTGACTTCCATTGAGATGGAAGTAGGAGACTGAATCTCAAACATCATGGTCTAGCTCGAGGGTGGCTAGTGGTAAATCCATTTGGAGTCATTGAGCCTATGGTTGGGTGGAAACGAGCACCCCTCTCAGTAGTCGTGTCATGCCTGGTGTTTCTGATAAGTGTTTATGTCTTGTATTTTGAATTGAATATCCTGGATGCATGCTCATGCTTATACGCTCATAAATGGTCTCTGTATAGAAGTGATTGCCTTGTGTTTTGATTGGGAATAATGGATGCATGCTTATACTTATATACGACCATAATCGGTTTATGTATAGAATGAATAAGTTCAGAATAAGAGTCTGTTCTCTTGAGAATTGTCCCATCTACTTGACTCACGCTCTGTCCTGGTTTAATTCCTGAAGGCACCTTTTTTCCGAGGAGTTTCCTCACATTTTAGAGTCGGAGTGAGTTCCTTGAAAATACTACCGTTATAGCAAACCCACGAGTTTTCTTTACCCCAGTCACAGAGTTTATAGCTCAGAGAATTAGGAAGGCATCTCAGTCAAGTCACCAAGCCTAGGGATAATTACCCAAGAATCATCTGAAGGTCTAGACGACCTGGGTCTGGAAACCTTGTACAAGAAAGAGTAGTTCTCTTAGGTTTCGAAGTCTTGGGAGTTCGAAGCCCCGAGAGGTTGAATCTTGTGAATCAATCTCAGAAAGGATAGTGAGTCCAATTATCGAAAGAGAATACCCCATCGCTTGGTAGATGAACGGTCAGAATCCTTTCAGAAATACCCTAGATTTGTTAAGACTGATGGATCTAGAGGAGGAGCATAGGTGTTAATACCTTGACCCCTTCATCCTTCGCAAGTAGCGATGGGATCCAGGACCGTAGATCCAAGGATCTGTCAGAGCTCTATTGACCGCCGATCTTAACCCTTGCATAGGTAGGAGAGTGGACTTGACAAAGTCTTGAAAGTCTTGAAGTATTCGGAACCGTCCATCGACACATGACATGTGGCAGTTGGGTATCATTTCGTTGACTCGTGACTTAGAGTGGGAAAGGGTAACATCGCACGAACTCATGATTCACGAAATTGTGACGCGATCATGGTCGTTGATCCATGAGTGATCTGGACCACCGATTTAGTGTGAATAAGTTTCGTCGTTTCGACATTCGGGAAACCAGAGGGAAAGACCCCTCATCTTTGCAAGTCATGAAATCCCAGTATATGAAACCCCTACGTGCTCTGTGGATGAGACGGTTTAGTGTGAATAAGTTCCAACGTTTCAGCATACGGGAAACCAGAGGGAAAGACCCCTCGTCTTCGCAAGTCGTGAAATCCTGGTATACAAAACCCCGACGTGCTCTGTGGATGAGCCGGTTTAGTGTGAATAAGTTCTGACATTTCAACATCCAGGAAACCAAAGGGAAAGACCCCTCATCTTCGTAAGTCATGAAATCCTAGTATAGGAAACCCCGACGCGCCCTGTAGATGAGCCAGTTTATTGTGAATAAGTTTCAACATTTCGACATTTCAAGGGATAGGGAGCCAAGGAGAGCTCGCACACAGAAATCCCGAAACGCAAAAGTCGGAAGTAACTTTTTTGTAAGTCCTATGGTCATAGCCAATGATCACATGGAGGAGAATAAGGGAAGGGATGGTTTGCGCTAGGCCCCATAGAAATTTGGGGATTCTGTCCCTCAAAAAAAAAAAAAAAAAAATTTAGGTTTCCATAGTGGGTGTTTGACAACGATCCTCAACTCCTTGGGATCTTCGGGCTTTGGGGATTTCAAATCTCAACTTCGCTTCCTTCACTATCTCCTGGAGTGTTTTTCCCCGAACTGCACAGATTTCTGCCATGCATCCTTCTGGAAATCGATGACCTAGATCTTCTTCGGCCCTCAGGTCTTTGGCGTTCAGGGCTTCTAGAATTTAGGCTAATCACTCCTCCATTTTCCTCTGGAGTGATCACCTGTTGAGTAAGTCATAAGTGGTGGAGACTGCTTGCTATCAGTTAATACTTCCACTTACACTATCCTTCCACTATAGTAGATCGATGGTCGAGAATTCTCCCGAAGTGATCTTTAGATGAGATGTTTCGTGTCCACTTCGGGACTTCGAGACTTTGTGCAAGTGCTGGTGGTAAAACACCCAGAGTGACTTAACTTACTTACATCACTTGATGACATGTCATGAGATGAGTAGATGCCATGTGTCACTCAAATTCATGATTTTCACATACCTGAAATGTCGATTCAACTTGACTCTTGTCATTGTCTGAATGTGCCATGTGTCCTTGTTGATGTGGTCTGCCAACTTGGTTTGCCACATGTCCTTGTAGATGTGGTCTACTGATGTGGTTCTCCCTGATCTAACTGTCATCACATTTTCTCCAGATCCGATGGTCCTTATTCATTTCAGATTTCTGGCTTCGAGTAATTTGACTTTCAAGTTGCCAATTCTCCTGAAGTGAGATTCCCTGAACAGTAAACTCCTCGCAAATTTTGATGTGAAACAAATGTTGCTCGTCGATCATGTTCTTAGATCGATGGCTCAATTTATCTTTGGTTCTTATCTTCTATCTTATCCTTTCCTTCCACTTAGAATGATCCAATGGTCATCGGGTATTCGGTTGAAGGTCCTTTGGATCGGTGATCCAACAACCACTATAGCTCTTCCTCCTGAGTTTTCTCTCCTTCTGCTCCGTCTTTTGTTCTTTCCATCGATGACAAGAACACTGTTCCTATAAACATGGGAACAATATCCCCCTTTGGCATTGATGGAAAACCTAAAAGGCTGCACTATTCTTCTTAGACCTCCAACTGTAGCATCCAGACAACACCTTTTCTCCCCCTTTGACATCAATGTCAAAGAAAACATGCTCCCCCTGAGTTGTTGTAGTACTTTTTGGAGGTATCAGATATTCAACCAACACATACTCCCCCTGAGTTGTTGCAATACTTTTCAAAGGTATCAGATATTCAACCAACACATACTCCCCCTGACAGGATGGATTCTCTTAGATGAGAGAAGGGATGACACCCAACTTCTGACGGAGATATTCAAATGGTGTCATGGCTAGGGGTTGAGTAAAGATGTCTGCAATTTGTTTTGTGGTTGAAATATAATGTAGCTTAACAACTCTGTTTGTAACATGTTCTTTGAGAAAATGATATTTTATTGGTATATGCTTAGTCTTTGAATGAAGAACATGATTCTTGGAGACACTAATGGAACTGGTGTTATCACAGTGAAGTGGAATTGGATCAGTATAAGTTACCTTCAAATCTGCAATAGTTTGTATGAGTGAAACAAGTAGCAACAACAACGTACTCTGCCTCTGTAGTTGATAATGAAATAGATCCCTGCTTCTTACTAAACCATTCTACTAACGAATCACCTAAGAAGAATGCACCTCCACTGGTGCTCTTTCTCTCATTCAAACAATTTTCCCAATCAACATTTGAATATGCAGTTAATTGAAAATTCTAATTTCTAGGATACCAAAGACCATAAGTCATTGTACCCTTCGAATATTTGGATATCCTGTTGACAACTGCTAAATGAATTTGTTTAGGAGAAAACTGATAATGACCTACCATTCCAACAACTTACATTATATCAGGACGAGATGTTGTGATGTACAAAAGACTGCCTATCATTGATCTATATGTTCTTTGATCAACCTCAGGTGAAATATCATCTTTATTGATCTTGCAACCAACCACCATAGGTGTACTAACAGGTGTAGAATCTTCCATTTGAAACCTTTTCAACATTTCTCTTAGATATTTCTCTTGAGAAAGAAATATTCCTTTAGACCTTTGAGTAATTCGTAGACCAAGAAAAATGGCAATTCCCCTATCATAGACATTTCAAATTCAAACTACAGGGCAGAAGAAAACCATTGTACCAATGAATCATTATTACTTCCGAAGATGATGTCATCTACATAGACCAACACAATGAGAAAATTATTGTCCTTTGTTCCTCTCTTGAACCCTTTGTCTAGAAGATACTTATCTAGTCTATAATACCAGGCATGGGGAGCTTGTTTCAATACATATAAGGATTTATTCATCTTGCAGAAAAAGTCAGGGTTATTTGACAGTTGGAAACCTTCTGGTTGTTCCATATAGACTTCTTCTTTTAGATCTCCATTTAGAAAATTTGACTTGACATCCATTTGATAGACTTTAAACTTCTTATGACATGCATAGGCAAGAAACATTCTGATGGCTTCCAATCTTTCCACTGGTGCAAAGGTTTCAACAAAATATTGTCCTTCAATCTATGCATAGCCCTTACAGACCAATCTTTCTTTGTTCCTGACAACTTGTCCTTGCTCATTCAATTTATTCTTAAAGACCCATTTGGAACCTATGACATTTTTACCTTCAGGTCTAGGAACCATCTCCCAAGTATTGTTTTTCTCAATCTGGTCAAGTTCATCATTCATGACTTTAACCCAATGGTCATCTTCGTTGCTTGCATTAAAGTCTTTAGGTTCAAGAAAATACAGAAAGACAATCTGAGATTGTTCTGAGACATTATTCGACTGCTTTCTTGTCCGAACTCCTTGGTTTAGATGACCAACTATCTGATGTTCAAGATGATTCTTCCTAATAACTCTGGAGGGTATCTTTGTCTTTATCTCTTGGTTTGAGTCCTGTATAGTATTTGTATCTAACTCAGAGTCTTCTTCTTTTGATTCTTGGACCTGTTCATCTTTAGCTTTAGTTGTGTCCTCTGTAGCAGACTCAATATTTCTCACCTCTCTTACTGGGACTCCTTCATCAACCTTTAAATCAATGCAATCAACTAATTTATACAATATTTTATTAAAACATCTATATCCTTTACTATTGGTAGCATATCCTAAGAAGATGCCTCCATCAACCTTGTCATCATACTTGCCAAGGTTTTCATTATTATTCTTTATGTAGCACTTAATCCCAAAGACTTTGAAGTGTTTGATTGAAGCAGGTCTTCCATACCATAGTTCATAAGGTGTCTTGTCACTGTGTGGTCTGAGGTGGGCTTTGTTACGAATATGGACTGTTGTGTGTATTTATTCTACCCAGTAGGTTTGATCATTGTTCTTCTCATTCATCATTGACCTGGCCATTTGCTGAACTGTTCTGTTTTTCCCCTCAACTACTCCATTTTGTTGTGGAGTTCCTTGGATTGTGTATTCTCTCTTGATCCCATGTCTATCACATAATTCCTTGAAATCAATTGACATAAATTCTCCCCCTCAGTTTGATCTTACTGCCTTTAACTTGTTGCCAGTTTGAATCTCAGTTAAAGCCTTAAATATTTTAAATTTATCAATTGCTTCAACTTTTTATTTGAGAAAAGAAACCTGTTGATGGGTCTTAAATACCTTCACTCAATAGTAGGAACCAAACCCGCCACCGAGGCCCAATTAGAATTTGCAACATTTGAAATGGAATGGTTCTCCAGATCTTGCAATCCGTCTAATTTATCGATGGGCTTTGTGTTTTCTTGTGAAGGCTCTCCCTTCATTTAAGACAATTCCTTTTCTGTATTTCTCTTGGGTGGGGCTAGTATGAGATATTCAAGCCAGTATAAACCAACTTGACAAATAACAGGACAAAAGTTTTAACTATTGGGAAGAGGTCGAGCTTGGGATAACCTGTTGCTCAAACATGCAGATATTGATCTTATCTGCTAAAGGGCCTAGTACTAATATATTAACCAAATGAGCATCCAATTACTGTCTGAGAGAAACTAATTAAAAAAAAGAAAACACATATGTTATCAGGATCATGGTAAGAAAAATAATTCATCTACCATAACATTCATCACATAACAAAACAACGATTTATCTTCATCATTAAGAAAAGAACATCAAAACATTGCACCAGATAACTTGACAACATAATTAATTGCTCTTACACATTTACTGCATCATTCATGGAACAGGATAGGAAGTAATTATTCTCCAACTCCAATCACATACATCTGAAAAAAATAGCTTGCCTTTGGTCCAAAAGGACTTCTCAATTCATAACAGTCTCAAAATAATTATCAACAACCAAAAAGAAAGAGTTCTTACAACAACCACCGACCCTTGTTCATTGGTTGATGTCTCTATTTATAATATAAAGTTTTAACTGTAATTAATGGCTAAATATAGTTCGATCCAAACAAAAATTGCTACATGGCGTGGTCATTCAACAGTTTCTTTAATAGTCCACCCAATATGTCTCTTGAAAAGGGTGACTTCTTTCATATTCATACCAACTGATAAACAGACTTTCATAGGTTTGAGCCGAAGGGAATCTGTGTTGTTCCATTGGGGCAACATATACTTCCCTGATGTCCACTGTGTGTGCTCGATAATTTTCCAAACTGGAGCTCATCTATTGTAGCATGACTTGAGCTCTGATCGGGTGATCCACAAATTGTTGCATTTTCCCTGGCTTTTCATTGGTGACCTTTGTGCACTCTTCATCCCATAGCGAGTCTTTCTCGACGTGTATCTTGAAGACATCGCTTAGGTTGATAAATTCATCAGGGGTCGGTACCTGGGAAGACTGGCTTCTCACATTGCTGCTTCGGTTGGCACTTCGGTGTTCCTTTTGAGTTCTTTGGAGAAATACCAGAGCACGCTTTGTTCAGAAATCAGAGGAACTCTCCTACAATCGGGATTGAGTTAGTTTAGTGATTTAAGAAATATAATATAAGATATTTAACAAACAAAAAATGGATTGGTATGTACCTGTGGATCTTGCTAGTCCCGATCATTTAATACTTACGTGATCCCAGTTTCCCTTTGAATGACTTGTGATGTCTTCATCTACGCCGCTGCTCCTCTTTGGTTTAAATGAGTTATGTCAACATGCACCAGGGTGGAAAATCAAGTACGATGGACATGAGCGTCAGGACCGTCATAGTAACCTTTTGACCTTTGGGATCGGGATAAGATGTCGGGGCAGAGTGTGTGCGTGTACGCTCCCAAAAGGCCAGATACCGTAATAAGGAAGTCGTTAAATGCCTCTAGAATTCGTATTACCAAGTGTGTCAAATATCATTCATCGATAATGGAAGCTAGGAAGTTTAAAGAGATAGGGATGACCATACCATACGTTCCCTATAACCCTGATTGACGACATTTTATGTGTTTTGGATAGCATCTATTGAGAAGATGTAGCGCATTTAAACTTCAAAAACATCATGTCGCAAGGCGTGAGTGTTTTATTGGCACACTTTGTTTCACTCCTTTGCTTCACTATAAATTCTCGGACTTCTGTGGGGAATTCTACGCATATGCCCGACCCATACTTCTGTAATTCTGGTTTGGTGAGTTCATCTTGGTGAAATCCCTTCTAGTAGTCTTTATCATCTACAGACGCCTGAATTTCTACATTGTTGCATTATGGGGTCTCCTCCCAACACGGGATGGGGTCTCCGAGGTACTCAGAGTGCCAGGTCCGAGCCCCAACGTACCTAGGACTATTTATCAATAGCTTCTCGTGTACTTGAAACTCCAATGGGAGGTACAGGCCTTTGCTTGGAGATGGTGTCAACATCTCCAGTAGAGCTTGGGGTGGAAAAAGATACGTATAAAATATGTATGTTGGGAACCGTTCCTTCTCAAGTGTTGAAACCACGAAGAAGAGGGAGGCCTAGAAAGGATATGAAAAAAGGGGAGGAAGACCGCCTCCCGGTTTAGCTAAGTGTATGTCCAGCTGTTGAGGAGTCTGTGAGGTTTACCCACTAGTCAGATCTAGTTGGGACTACTGGTAAAAGAGGTGGGAGATGAAAGGGAAAGGAAAAAGCACCGGTTTCTCCCGTTGAGAGCCCCGCTCAGCAGTTAGAGTGGGCTAAACTTGCGATAGTCAAACTCTACCAAGAAAATAGAGAGCTCTGACGTTAGTTGGTGGAAAAAGAGCAGAAGATATCGTCATTGAAGGGTCATGTAGGAAGCATGGTTTGGCTGCAGAGACGGCTTCGGGAAGCACAATATACAATTGTACAACTACATGAAGTGCAGCGGACAGCGGAGGAAAATAACATAATGCAAGGGACAAGTAGTAACTTGGGAAAAGGTTCATGTGCGGGAGAGGCTTAGAAGGTGATCCTATGCCTTGCATTCTTCTGAGCGATGCTTGGACAAATTTCCTCTTTTTCTCTTTTGTTGTAAAGATATTCGTGGTTTTACTACCACCGGGCTGGTTGGTCGCAGTGTCGGTGTGGCTTAGTTGTATGTGATCCGAACTTGGTGAGAGCCTTCAATACTAAATATCAAAAGTATTTTGAATATATTACACTTTCCTATGGATGTAAATAGAACATTAACTGTGTTTTCTTATCACAAATTATCAGATCTTGTAATCGTCATTATTGTACTGTGGGTTTGTTGATACGTTTCCTTTTGTAAAATTTCTAATATCAATAGATGCTTACGTGGCATTATCAACCTTGGATCATTAGAAATATTTAGTTATAAAAGGCATTCGTTGGTAGGTAAGGATCTTACTTGGGACCTCTCTCCCGTCGAAAACACTAATAGAAGATCAGATACTATGGGTGTTGATATCAGGTGACATTGTGAAAAGAAAATACTGTAAAGTTTTTTTCTTTGCGGATTTACACATTGTAATGTCTTTAATGCTGAAAATATATCGGGCATCGGCGGTGCCACTCTTCCTTTCGTGCGGCATGTACTATTACATCTTTATGTAGAAACCAAATAGATCGGTCTTCGGCAAAATCCTTCCCAAGGTTTATTCGTAGGAAAGAAAATCTCTCATCGGCTGACGCCAATGAAGGTCGACACTCAGCTGCTTTGACTTCCCAAATGATTTTCTCCACCTTTAACTTTTTCTGATGTCGAATCTCTCAAGTGAGTCAGGGAAAAATTTGGGTCATCGATTCCTTGAGTAGTAATTAAGTCTCTTTTAGAGTTAATATGACTCTTTGTTGCATGTTCAAGAAATCTTTAATTAATTCAATCATGAGACATATACGATAAGCGAAGGTATCGGTTTCACTGGGGTGAAAACAGTCAATGCCAATGATCGAGTGGTACCCCAAAAAGTAAATGGTCACAGACTTTTTAGGCTATGTTGAGTACTCAACATATGGTGATTCACTGGGCGGATGCAGAATCTTTGTTCCTCTTTTGTTTCCCTTGAGGTATCACCGAACCACAAAGTAGATATCCCTGATACTTCCTTTATTCTTATTGACCGAGGTTGTTGTTATTATTATTATTATTATTATAATATATCTATATCTATATATATATCTATATATATTATTTATTTATTTATTGGAAGTATTGTTTTACGACTTGGCCATTTACTGGGAGGGCATCAGGTTCCCCCCTCAAATTTTGCAACCGATAGGTACCTGCCCCAATCTTCTCAGTCACCTGGAAAGGTCCAAGCCACAGGTTCTAAAACTTAGAATGTTTCCCTTTTGGTTCATTTTCCCTATCCCACTTCAAGACTAAATCTCCTACCTCAAAACTCTTTTCTTTAGCCTTATTCTTATCAAACCATTTTTTCACCATCTGTTGATGAGCTGAGAATTTTGACTTAGCCTTTTCTCTCTCTTCTTCCAACAAGAGAAGAGTGTTGATTCTTTGTTGCATGGCCAAGGATGGTTCCTCGTTAGAATCTTGGGCCAATTGGAGAGATGATAGATAAATCCCATTCAGGAGGATGGATTCCTGTCCGTAGACCAGAAAGTATGGGGAATTACCTATAGCTTCTTTGGGTGTGACCCTATCATCCCATAGGGCATTAGGGAGTTGGTTATGCCAATTTCTTTGGTTATTTGTAACCGTCTTCTTTAGTATCCTTACCAGGTTTTTATTAGTTGATTCTGCCACACCATTTCCCCGAGGGTAGTAATTTGCGGAGTACTTGATTATGATTCTTTTGTCCAGAGAAAACTCTGTCAATAGGGTAGAGGAGAAGTAAGATGCATTATCAAATACCAGAATAGAGGGGACACCAAACCTTGTGATACGTTGTTGTTCTATAAATTGGATCACTACTTTCTCGTTTACATGAGTCAAAGGAATGGCCTCTGCCCATTTTGTAAAATAGTCAGTGGCAGTAAGAATGTACTTGTGTAGTTTTGAAGAGCTAGGCATAATTTCTCCTATGATATCCAACCCTCACTACTCAAAAGGCCTAGAGAAAATCACAGGCTGAAGTGGGACTACTTCCTTTTTCTCCTTTCCAACACTTATTTGACAAGTCTTACAATTCCTAGCGTAAGTATGAGCGTCTTTGAACAAAGTGGGCCAAAAATCGCCGACTCTTAGAATCTTATGAGAGGTGGTGTTTCCTGCAAAATTTCCTTCGGCGGGGCCGTCATGGAGTTTTTTTAGCACTTTGTCGGCATCTTCACGTTCAAGGAACCTCAACAATACCCCGTCATAGTTGATCCGAAAGAGCACCAAATTTATAAGGCGATATTGCATAGACTTTAATCTGAGGGCTCTCCTCTCTCTGGGGTTGAGGTTTTTGGGACAATTCCTGTGATGTAGAAGATAAGCCAAATCCTTGTACCAGGAGTCTCACCTTGGGGAAATATATGCTACTTCATGACACCATAGTGCTATTTGATTTTCCCACCCGAAATCTTCATTTACTTGATCTTGGGCTTCGACTGCGAGCTTGCACAAACCTTTCCCTTTTACTAGCTTGGCAGGTCTTATATCTAGATCAAATTCCTGGACTATTGCCATCCATTTCCCTCTTCTTTCCCCCATCTCTTGTTGGGTAAACAGGGATCAGACCGCAGGGTGTGGCACAATCACCTTAGTGTGATTCTTGAGGATGTAAGACCTGAAATGATTTACGTCCTTATTGTCTATGGCAGGATAATTAAGTTCAGCTCCTTGAATATTGGTACTCATAAATGACACTGGGGATTCGTTGTTTTCATCATCCTTTTGAGTCAAAGCCATCGCTCGTGATTGGTCGGAGGTGAAAGTGTAAAGGTTAAAGTCTCTATTAAAATTGGGACTTCGCAACACCGAGGCTCGGGATATGGAAGCTTTGATATTGTTTAAAGCATCTTTTCTTTCATCATCCCATTTAAATTCAATGTCCTTGCAAATCATCTTTTGTAAGGGTTTGATCATTTCGGCGAAGTTGGCAGTAAATTTCCTCACAAAATTGATTTTCCCGAAAAAGGACTGCATAGCTTTCTTGTTATGGGGTAGCGAAAATTGAGCTATGGCCTTAATCCTTTCAAGGTCTATGCAAATCCCTACTTGAGATATAATGTGTCCTAACAACTTCCCTTCCTTGATACCAAAGATAGTTTTCTTGGGGTTCAAAGATATACCGTATTTTTTACACCTTTCGAAAATCTGAGTTAAGTGCTGGATGTGTTATTCTCTATTCTTCGAATACACTATTACGTCATCTAAATATACTATCACACACCTATTGATAAGTCCCCGAAAGGCCACGTCCATGGCCCTTTGGAAGGTTGCTCCTGCGTTGATTAGCCCGAAAGGCATACGTTTATAAGCGAAGGTTCCCCATTTGGTTCGGAAAGTGGTTTTCAAATGGTCTTCCTCTAAAATCAATAGTTGATTGTAGCCTGAGAAATCGTCTAGTAGAGAGAATATATCTGAGCTTGAAACGGTTTGCAAGAGTTTCTCCATCAGTGGGATTGGATAATTGTCCTTTTCCAAAGCTCTGTTGAGGTTCCGAAAATCTACACACAGTCGAATTTCTCCTGACTTTTTCCTTACCGGAACAAGATTTGCCACCCAGGCGGAATGCCTAACCTGGAAAATTATCTTCGCATCTAGAAGCTTCCTTAATTCCTGATACATGAGAGGTTTTAGGGATGGATGGTACTTTCAAAGCTTTTGCTGAAAAGGTTTCATTTAAGGTTTCAACGGGATGGTATGTTGAATGATGCGGGTATCATACATTTTCAAATCCTTATAGGACCATAGGAAAACATCCTGGTATTGCTTGAATAATTTGAGGCAAGATTTACTTTCTTCCCTAGATATATTTTTGTCGAGATTCACATTCTTTGGGTCCTCTAGGGTTCCAAGATTTACAGTTTCATGGAGGGGGCAAGAGCTACCAGTCTTTTCATTTTTGGGTCCTTTGAATTGTTCCTTTATATCAAACAGATTCTCTAGATTAGCTATCCCTTTTGGGATTGTGTGAGCCTTTGACTTATCCATATGTTGTTCTGTCCGATGACCAGTTTCTATTGGTTTCTCTTGGAATTATTCATCATCAATAGCGAGATCCTTGAAGTTGTCTTGGTTGGTTAAGAAGCTTATGATCTACTCATCTTCCTCAAAGACTTTCCAATTAGAAATGTTATTAGGTACCGACGGTTTGTAGAGCATCTCTACAGTGAATTGGGAGGCTTCATAATCTTCTAAAGGCAACAGTCTAGAAGCAATTGTGGATAAAGAGTCGGCAAGTATATTATTTTCTCTAGGGATTGCAATAATATTGAAAGCCTTAAAGCATTATATTAGCTTATGCACCTCCTGCTGGTAGCTCTTAAGATGAGGAGAATTGCAGTGTATAGTATTTCTCACTTGTCTAATAATGATTTCAGAGTCTTCGAAAACTTTCAGTTCCTTGAAATCCAGATCTATGGATTTCTTTAAACCTTGTACTAGAGCTTCATACTCGACAGTATTGTTGGTGCACTCGAATTCTAGTCTACAGGACAAGAAATGGTGTTAACCCTTTTGATCGATGAGGATGCACCCTGGTCTTGACCCTTCTTGTGATTTGGATCCATCAAAATAGAGGGTCCAAATTTGTGAATGAAAATCATTCCTTTCTCTCCCATCACCAGTGCTTTGTTCTCTGACCTTTTCTTCCACAAGTCCTAGCATGGGGTTTTGGCAGAAGAGAAAACATTCTATCAGCATCGGGGATTCCTCTTGAAAAGGGATCTCAGAGTTTTAGGTAAGCGAAATATTGGACAGGAGAGGGGAAAAGTTCCCGAAGTGAGAATTAAAAGAGTAATTTCCTAATATGGGGAAATCAGTAGAGGCTAGTTTGTTTGGGGTTTCTATATCAGTGACCGTATGCTTCAGATATCCCTCCCTATCGATTCTGATCATGTTCTTGTATCCTTTTAGTGGTAGCCAAAGGTGTGCTCAGTCTGTACTGAACTATCCATTTAGCTTTTCAGAACAATCTCGGCTTAACAATAGCCCATATGCCTAAGGGATATCCACCACAATGATGTCAATCACCTGCACGAAATTAGGATGTGTCACTATCCTGATCATCACATCTTTGAGTTCTCCCATGAACTTGACCTGGGTTCTGTCCAGTTGTATGACATGCTTATCACTTTTGAGAGGGACAACACCTAATTTATTACAAACAACCAAGGGCATGACATTAGAATACGCCCCAGAATCCACCAAACAATTGTGAAGATTCCTATTGAAGACTTCAAACGTCAAAAGGAAAGGTGGTACAAAAGGCCTCTCTTTCCTACCTCCCGAGTAGGTGTATATGGTCGGCTTGCTCGCCGGATATGTTGGTGATAGATTCTTCTTTTGGCCATTGTCTGTGGTCAGGTCTTCTACTTAGCTCAGAGCTTGTGACATAAAGTCTTTCTACTGAGGAATCCTACATATGTCCATAACTGATATATTAGCCTTTAGATTTTTCAAATCTTCGACTACGTTATAATCCAGTTTGGGGATTTCGTTGGTATGGATGCTTATAGGATTTTTACTTAGGGAGAAAGGTATTTTTGGGTGATCAGGAGTTAACTTACTCTGTGAGGCCTGGGTGGCGTCGGTATATTTTGAGTCGAGTTGGCCTTTACTACGTGTCTGTACTACCAAAACTTTTGTGGGTTGTTCTCGAGACTCAAACAGATCATTCGAAGACGTGATCACATTGGGATCCCATATCAACATGGTTCTGTCTCATGGTGTGTAAGCTTCTTCCTAATCAGAAATATTCATGGCTGAACTTCTTGACTGTTCGGTTAGTGAGACTTCATATAGAAAACGATTGGCCATTAAATTCATGGCGTGGACCCATTGAGGGCATTCTCTTTCAGAGTGGTTCTCCTGGTGATAGATGCTGAAAGAATCATATGCAACATTCCCTAGGTCAATGTTTAGGTTAGCTGGGGGAGGTTCAATTGCTTTAAAAGGATGATTTATTTAAAAAAAAATCTTATAGGTCTTTTGGCCTTGGTTTTCCTCCCCCACGCTTCTCTTCATGTCTATAATCTCATTTGATAGTTTCTTGACCATGCGTTGTATATCTTATATATTTCCATTTCCCTTGTTGGGAGTTTGTTCAGCCGGTTTCTCCGACGGTCTAGTCAAAAGGAGTCCTCTCCTAGGAGGGGGATGGCTTTCTTTTCTCACTAGAGAGGCTTGGCCTTATTTACATCCTTTCATATGTAATTCTATCATCTTGGCCTCTTCAAAATTCTCTGCAAGGGTTTTCTTGGCAGCTCTTTTAACAAACATGGAAATAGAAGCCAGAAGTGTGCTGGAATAAACCTCAATTTTCAACTCTCGAGTGGGTTTTGCTATGGGCTGGAACTTGTTTAAGATGGTCGTGAATCTTGGATTGAAATCTTTGACCCTCTCTTTTGGGGTCATGGTGGTTGTGAACAACTCATCCATCAGGGCTCCTATAGTAGTTTCTTCTGCAAATTTGTCTAAAAAGTCCTTTTGGAATTTAGTCCAGCTGGTTATAGATCCTACCGACAAATTAAAATACCACATGGAAGCCGAGTTTTCAAACGTGTAGGGAAAAATTCTCCATACTACATCTTCATGTTGAGCATTCATAAGCTTGATCTCAAGTGTGAATTTCTTGATATGATCTTTAGGCAAACCTAAAGTTTCAGGGTCATACTTGGGGAGCATCTTTTCTGGGTGCTGGGGAATATTGTGTACTCATCCAGGGACGGCCATGACATCTTCGTCCAACCAAGGCTGGTTGTATTGAAGTGGAACTTTTCTTTCCTCCTTGTGATCATTTTTCCCTTCCATATCTTCGGAGTTGGAGTCGAGCTCTTCTTCTTCCGAAAAGTCGTCAGGCTTGGGGATGTCGTCGATTGGTGTCTCGGGTATTAGATCAAGAGGTTCTTGGATTTCGGTGATCACGAAATCTATTAAATCTTCGATGGAGTGTACGAAAAATTCGTTGAGAGTGATAACTACCATTCTGATTTGTTTTTTTCTTCGAGGTAGGATGGGAGTTAAGGACAACACGCCGATTTTTCGGGAGTAGGCTCTGGTGATTCTCCTGAATTGATTCACTTCCTCGTGAGGGAGGGCGTAAGGTATTTTAGGGTGAAAAGGTTCTTCCTCAGGCTAGGGTGAGTTACCTACTTCGGGAGTACTCAGTAAATGTGGGTTTTCTGTTGGATGACTAGCCATGCATGTGAACCGTTATGAATATTTAGGCTATTTGAAATGTTATATAACTTATATATTCAACCATTCATTCTCAGGCCCTCCTTCTAGCGCCAATTCTTTTGATGGGTCTTAAATACCTTCACTCAACAGTAGGAACCAAACCCTCTACCGAGGCCCAATTAGACTCTGTATCATTTGAAATGGAATGGTTCTCCAGATCTTGCGATCTGGCCAATTTATCAATGGGATTTGTGTTTTCTTGTGAAGGCTCTACCTTCAGTTAGGAAAATTATTTTTTTGTATTTCTCTTGGGTGGGGCTGGTATGAGAGATGAAATCCAATATAAACCAACTTGACAAATAACAGAAAAAAAAATTTAACTATTGGGAAGAGGTCAAGCTTGGGATAACCCGCTGCTCAAACATGCAGACATTGATCCTATGCCAAAGGGCCTAGTTCTAATACATTAACCAAATGAGCATCCAATTACTATCTGCGAGAAACTAATTAAAATAAAGATAACACATATGTGATCAGGACAATGGTAAGAAAAATAATTCATCTACCATAACATTCATCACATAACAACACAACGATTTATCTTCATCATTAAGCAAAGAACATCAAAACATTGCACTAGATAACTTGACAACATAATTAATTTCTCTTATTTACTGCATCATTCATGTAACAAGATAGGAAGTAATTCTTCACCAACTCCAATAATATACATTTGAAAAAAATATCTTGTCTTTGGTTCAGAAGGACTTCTCAATTCATAGCGGTCTTAAAATAATTATCAACAACCGAAAATAAAGAGTTCTTAAAACAACCATTGACCCTTGTTCATTGGTTGATGTCCCTATTTATAATATAAAGTTTTAATTATAATTAACAGCTAAATATAGTTCGAGCCAAACAAAAATCGCCATGTGGCATGGTCATTCAACAGTTTCTTTAATAGTCCACCCCAGATGTCTCTTAAAAAGGGTGAATTCTTTCATATTTAGACCATCTGATAAACAGACTTTCATAGGTTTGAGCCCAAGGGAATCTGTGTTGTTCCATTGGGGCAACATATACTCCTCTGATGTCCATTACGTGCACTCAATACTTTTCCAAACTAGAGCTTAGTTGTTGTAGCATGACCCGAGCTCTGATTGGGTGATCCATGAATTGTTGCATTTGACTTGCCTTTGCATTGGTGACCTTTCCGCACTCTTCGACCCATAGCGAGTCTTTCTCAGAGTGTATATTGAACAGGACGCTCAGGTTGATAAATTCATCAGGGATTGGTACTTGGGTAGACCAGCTTCTTGCATTGATCCTTTAGTTGGTGTTGTGATATTCCTTTTGCGTTCTTCGGTGAAATCTCGGAGCACGCTTTGTTCGGAAATCAGAGGAACCCTCCTGCAATCGAGATTGAGGTAGTTTAGTGATTTAAGAAATATAATATAATATGTTTAACAAACAAAAAATGGACTGTTATGTACCTGTGGAGCTTTCTAGTCCCGATAGTTTAATACTTACGTGATCCCAGTTGCCCTTTGAATGAATTGTGATGTCTTCGTCTATGTCGTAGCTCCTCTTTTGTTTAAATGAGTTATGTCAGCACACGCTAGGGTGGAAAATCAAGTACGATGGACATGAGCATCGAGACCGTCATAGTAACCTTTTGACCTTTGGGGCTAGGATAAGACATCAGGGCAGAGCGTGTGTGTGTACGCTCCCAAAAGGTCGGATATCGTAATAAGGAAGTCATTAAATGCCTCCAGAATCCTTATTACCAAGTGTGTCAAATATCATTCATCGATAATGGAAGTTAGGAAGTTTAAAGAGATAGGGATGATCATACCGTACGTTCCCTGCAACCCCGATCGACAACATTTTACGTGTTCTCGATCGCATCTATTGAGCAGTTGTGGCGCGTTTAAACTTTAAAAACATCATGTCACGAGGCGCGAGTGTTTTATTTGCATGCTTTTTTTCGCTCCTTTGCTTCACTATAAATTCTCGGAGTTCTGTGGGGAATTCTATGCATATGCCCAGCCCATACTTTTGTAATTCTGGTTTGGCAAGTTCATCTTGGAGAAATCCCTTGTAGTAGTCTGTATCATATGAAGACACCCTATTTTATATGTTGTTTCATTATGGGGTCTCCTCCCAACACGGGATGGGGTTTGTGAGGTAATCGGAGTGCTAGGTCCGAGCCCCAGCGTACCTGGGACTATTTCTCATTGGCTTCCCGTGTACCTGAAACTCCAATGGGAGGTACATGCCTTTTCTTAGAGACGATGTCATCATCTCCAACAGAGCTCGGGGTGGAAAAAGATACGTCTAAAATATGTATGCTGGGAACTGTGCCTTCTCAGGAGCCGAAACCACAGAGAAGAGGGAGGCCTAGAAAGGATACGAAAAAAGGGAAGGAAGATTGCCTCCTAGTTGAGCTAAGCATACGTCCAACCTTTGAGGAGTCTGTGAGGTTTACCCACTAGTTAGAGCCAATTGGGACTACCATTAGAGGAGGCGGGAAACGAAAGGGAAATGCAAAATCAACGGTTTCTCCCATCGAGATCCCCGCTCAATAGTTAGAGCAGGATAAACTTGTGATAGCCAAAATCTACCAAGAAAATAGAGAGTTGCGGCATTAGTTAGCGAAAAAAGACCAGGAGATACTGTTGTTGCAGGGTCATGTAGGAAGCACGATTTGGCTACAGATATGGCTTCGGGAAGCACAAGATACAATTGTGCAGCTGCGTGAGGCACAACAGATGGTGTAGGAAAATAACACAGTGCAAGGCATGAGTAGTAACCTGGGAAAAGGTTCGTGTGCGAGAGAGGCTTAGCGGGTGATCTTGTGCCTTGCATTTTCCTGAGCGACGCTTGGAAAAATTTCCCCTTTTTCTCTTTTATTGTAAAGATATTCGTGGTTTTACTGCCACTGGGCCGGTTGGTCGCGGTGTCGGTGTGGCTTAGTTGTATGTGATCCGAACTTGGCGGGGGACTTCTATACTAAATATCAGAAGTATTTCTAATGTATTATGCTTTCCTGTGGATGTGAATAGAACATTAACTGTGTTTTCTTTTCACAAATTATCAGTTTGCACAAATTATCAGATCTTGTAATCGTCATTATTGTACTGTGGGTTTGTTGATACATTTCCTTTTGTAAAATTTATAATATCAATAAATGTTTACGTGGCGTTATCAACCTTGGATCATTAGAAACATTTAGTTATAAGAGGAATTCATTGGTAGGTAAGGATCTTACTTGGGACCTCACTCGCGTCGAAAACACTAATAAATGATCAGATACTACGAGTGTCGATATCAAGTGACATTGGGAAAATAAAATAATGTAAAGTTTTTTTCTTGACGGATTGACACATTGTAATGTCTTTAATGCCAAAAATTTATTGGGCTTCGGTGGTCGGCGGTGCCACTCTTCCTTTTTCATGGCATGTACTATTACATCTTTCTTTCGAAACCGAACAATTGGTCTTCGGAAAAATACTTCCTGAGGTTTATTCGTAGGAAAGAAGCTCTCTCATTGGTCGACACCGATGAAGGTCGACACTTAGCTACTTTGACTTCCCAAATGATTTTTGCCACCTTTAACTTTTGCCGATGCCGAATCTCTCAAGTGAGTTGGGGAAAATCTAGGTCATTGATTCCTTGAGTAGTAATTAAATCTCTTTCAGAGTTAAGATGAATCTTTTGTTGCATGTTCAAGCAATATTTAATTAATTCAATCATGAGACATATAAGATAAGCGAAGGTATCGGTTTCACTAGGGTGAAAACAATCAATGCCAAATATCGAGTGGTACCCCAAAAAGTAAATGGTCACAAACTTTTTAGGGTGTGCTGAGTACTCAACACAACCCAAGTGAGTCTAGAGTAATCATCAATGATCAACATGAAGTAGTTTTCTTTCCCTGTGCCTTCCTATCTTGATGGTCCACATAGATCCATATGAACTAATTGGAGTGGTTTCTCTATTGAAGTAGAGCTCTTAGATTTAAACTATGTCCTTATTAGCTTTCCTACTTGGCATGGTTTACACACAGAATCTCGTGGCTTTGGTATTCTTAGAAGATATTTTACTGCCTCAAGATTTTTGAGCTTGATTAAGTGGTCAAAGTTTAGATGTCCAAGTCTCCTATGCCATAACCAACTTTCATCATGTTTTCTTAGATGACACTCTTCTCTATCTTCTTTCAACACATATACATTATTATCTGTCCTTATGCCTTTAGCCACCACTTGTACTGAGTTTACAAACTTTATCTTACAATCTTTGGAAGTGAAAACCACTTCACATCCTCTATCACACATTTGAATTATACTAAGAAAATTATGTTTGAACCCATCTACAAGTAGAACATCCTGGGATTTTCCTTTGCCATTAATCAAACTCACCATCCCTTTACCCTTGAGTTTACCTGGTTCATCATTTCCAAAGTTCACATTTCCTATTTTTCTTTTACTTATAGACAAAAACTTATCCTTGTCTCCAGTCATGTGCTTCAAACATCCATTGTCTGTATACCAGGGGTCTTTTTGTTTTTGAGCTGAAATTACTCGGCCACATTTTTCACTATCTTTCTTTTTCCATGTGCTGGCATTTATAGATAAGGGTTTTATCCTTGGATCTGTTTTGTAATTCTTTAGATGGTAGTTTGCATCTTTGTGGCCAAAGTTATGACAATTATGGCATTCGATCTCATTGTTCAATAGGTCAAAGGGATTGGTGCAATTTTGTCTACTTATTGGCTGTTTAGTTCTATGTTGTAAAGATTGTTTATTTCTTGATCTCCTCAGTTGCATGTCTCTAAACTTAATTTGAGAATTTGCAATCTTATGGACAAAATTAAAGCAGTAAAAAGAGTAACCATGGAATAAATTTTGGTACCTGAAGGATGGCCTTCTTCTTGGCATTTGTTGCTCCATCTTTTGATATCTTTATTTTTTATCCGGGATCATCTTGTCTTTATTAGATTTAGGTGGAAGAGTACTCACATGGTCTGATTGTCTGCTGACTTGGAACTTGATCATCTTTGTTGGCTCTTTCCTTTATGGCTCTTTGATGCTTGAACCACTTACATAGCCTAAACCAGTCTTCAATAAAGGAGATACCTGTTTGCTCAAAATTTCATTTAGTTTTTCTGAGGCTTTAATGCTTGGAAGATTTTGGATATACAATGCTTTAAACTTCTCCATCTCTTTTCTGGTTTTTACTACCTCTTCTTCCAAGGATTCACATCTTTCCTTCTTCTTTGATAATTGTTATTTCATAATGTCCTCTATTTTCTTTGCCTCTTCTAATTCCACTTTTAGCAGGGCAAAGTCTTCATTAGGATTTTTACTGTCTTTCTTGAACTATATCAACAATTGTTTTTTATTTTTCTTCTTAAATCCAAGTCTAGAAATTTTTTCTAGGGAACTGATCAGTTCTCCTTCCAAGACAACCACAACTTCTTCATCATTAACATCACTTCCTGTTTTTTTATAATCATAATCCTCTTTGGAAATAAGCATAAAGTCATTAACCTTATCTTCACAAGAAGAATCACTATCTGTGTCTTCTGAAGAGTCATCATTGTTTACACATAAACTTTTCTTTTTACCAAATCTCTTGGATTTGTAATTCTCTTCACCTTCAGAGTTCTGGTACTTCTTCTTGTGTGGACACTTAGATGAAAAGTGACCTATCTTTCCACAGTTAAAACATTTGAAGGGAAACTTGCCTTGGTACTTTCCTGATGCTTTCTTTAGTCTTGTCATGAATTTTTCTTCCATTCATCAGGATCATAATCTTCATTCTTATCTTCTTTAAATTATGCTTCTCTAGAGGTGGGTTTATCTTTACCTATCCTCATTTATTAAGCAGTCATATTTCCTAGGAGTTGGTCAGTAGGCATAATTTTAAGATCATTTAGTTCTTCTATTGTAGAAACTTTTGGATTAAATCTATTAGGGAGAGATCTTAAAATCTTCTGAACTAAACAGGCTTCCTCAATTTTTTCACCAAGTCCTTTCATTTCATTTACTAGTTCTTCAACTCTCAGAAAGTACTTCCCAATAGTTTCATCCTCTTTCATATTTAGCTGTTGAAACTATAATCTGTAGGTTTGAAGCTCGACATCCTTTACCTTTTCATTACCTTCATAACTGCTAATGAGTTTGTCCCACATTTCTTTGGAAAATTCTAAGTGCATAACTTTTATGAATTCTGCTTTTGCAAGCCCACTCAGAATAACATTCATAGCTTTAGAGTTGAATCTAGATTCTAGCTTTTCATCCTTAGAAGCTAGTACAACTAGATTTACATAACTAGTCTCTACCACATCCCAGACATCTGCACCTAAAGCCATTATCCAGGTTCTCATCCTAACTTTCCAGAAGGAAAATTTTGTTCCATTGAATAGAGGGGGACTTATTGGTTGAAGTTCCATCATGGCTAGTCATGTTTAAGATCTAGGATCTACCCTTAGATAAAAGGAACCAACTCTGATACCAATTGTTAGAAAACTGAGGGGTGCGGGGTGAATCAGTTGTTACTGTGCTTAAACAATTATACCCATTTAAAACTCATTACAAAACACTCGATGATGATCACAATAATCCAGGGAAGTAAACAATAGAGTATTCAACATCAATCACACACATGAATTATACAGAGACAAATATTCTTGAGGAAACCCATAAAGGGATAAAACCTTTTCTTCTTAATATGATAAG
>ML842809.1:20566-33307 GCA_009831015.1 Picea engelmannii
TACTTCCACTACAAGTGATGCTCAAAATAGAAGTTATCATGGGAGTCGAAATACATCAAGTTCTTTCCAAGAAACCTATAACAACCCAAGTCCACAGAAGATCGAATTAGGATGGGCAAACTCCTTTACAATTCGACAATTCTACTCAGCGCTTAGAAGCTCCTATCGTCTCAGGTCTTCAACAATTACTAAGTCAATAATGAAGAAGCATGCAACAGTAGTTACAAGCTAGAGCAATAGATAAGTCTTCCATAAAGTATGATTTGAGGACAAAGCATTTTTAAGGGGAAGGCAATGTTATGAACATAAATATACATATAAATAGATATTCATAACATAATAACTAATCAATAAATAATAATTATTAATAATGAAAGGGCATGTCTCTAATGACATGACTATTGGTTA
The DNA here is from genome assembly GCA_009831015.1 of Picea engelmannii. Lineage (NCBI taxonomy): Eukaryota > Viridiplantae > Streptophyta > Pinopsida > Pinales > Pinaceae > Picea > Picea engelmannii. The sequence goes on from ML842809.1 coordinate 20,975, forward strand.
AGGGCACCCCTGCGTGGGTCTATAAACGAGCCCTCATTCTCAATTGTATATCATCTTATCTTATTATCTATATCTTATCTCATCTATTCATATTTTATATATTATTTACAGTGCTACATGGATTACTTTGTTATATTCCAAGTATTTTGGATAACTCTTGTGTGAGCGAACTTTGTTCGTCTCACTTACATAAGTAGGTAAACTATCACGAGCACAAACATCTCGGACAGAAGGTTTCCAAGATGGAGCAAATCTATTCCAGACAATGGACACCAACTCCTTATCCTCCACTTTTTTCCCTATGGAAGCCAACTGATCTCTCAACTCTGTGATCTTGGCTAGATAGCTCACCATTGTATCTATGTTACTCATATAGACAATTGAAAGCTTGTTTCTCAAGAGCATTTATCTAGATACACTAAAACGCTGGCATAACCCAACCAAAGCATCATGCATTAGCTTACTGGTCATCTTCTCTGCAATGTGAGTGACAAGTGATCCTTCCTCAAATCAAGAATGATTTTATTTTCCTTGGCCTCTTTCTTAACATGTAAGGCCAACAACTAAAGATCATTAGGTGCTACAATCTCTTTCTAAAGAAGCTCCCAAAGCTTGACCTCCTCCAAAAGCATTTGTACACTACATTTCCAAGGTGTCAAATTGAAAGCACCATCCAAACTGTCACGCTCTCTAAGACCAAGAGTAGTCATCCTGCAAATTTGAAGCACACCTTAAAGAAAAATCAGCAACCAAACAAATAGAACAGCCCTTTTAAGGTTCAAACATTTCTCCCAAGCACACTAGGGTTTCAGACCCAATCAACCAATACTAGGTCAAGCACCTTTCCCAAGTACGGAACCATCGAAATACCCAACTCCCTCTTCACAAAGAGAGTAATCTCAGTCAAATTAGCTCTGATACCATGTACAATTTCAAATATCGGGCAAATAATGCAACTTTCAAAATTTCACCTCAACCTTGAGGTTCCCTAGCTCTATTCCCTGTGAACTTTCAGCCTTAAGGCTGAATCTGAAATATAAATTACAGCAGCATATACTTCACTTCTTTTCAACCCAATCACAAGGCAGCTAAAAGAAATAAATACTCAACAAGTGTATTTCAATTGAACAATGTTTCCATCCCTTAGGGCACACTTTCCAAACATATAACAGATGTAAAAATGCTTATTAGAACATATTTATTACAGCCCTGAATTTGCCCCCTTAGCTCCTATATGTTTGTTAAATCACTTAACAAAATCTGTTCAATATTATGTTAAATTGGCATGGCACTAAAAACTACTCAACCCTGAGGTTCCCTAGCTCTATTCCTTGTGAACTTTAAGCCTTAGGGTTGAATCTGAAATATTAATTACAGCAGCATATACTTCACTTCTTTTCAACCCAATCACAAGGCAGCTAAAAGAAATAAATACTGAACGAGTGTATTTCAATTGAACAATGTTTCCAGCCCTTAGGGCACACTTTCCAAACATATAACAGATCTAAAAATGCTTATTTGAGCATATTTTTTACAGCCCTGAATTTGCCCCCTTAGCTCCAATATGGTTGTTAAAATCACTTAACAAAATCTGTTCAATATTTTGTTAAATTGGCATGCATAACCAGCACTAAAAATTACTCATTCATCATGAGAACATAAGCTGAAAATAAAATCTGCCAATACACAGTTTGGGCAGCAAAGCATGCTTCAATATATATATATGAAGTTACAAGTACATACCAACAACTTCATACAATCTGGTACAAGTCATGCTTTCCAAATCCTAGCTAGAAAAACAATAAGAAAACCCTAGCCAGCAACTCCTCCTAACCAAAGCTGCTTACTCCACCAAAGACCATCAACAAACTAACATCACCACCGGCAAGTCTTCCTTGGCACCTACACTTGCATCCCATAAGTGCACAAGATATCTCCTTCTCTTCTCCTCCACAACAAGCATGACAAAAAGCACTAGGGTTTCCAAATGCCACAAAACTCTTGTCTTCTCTCACAAGAGCTACGAGACAAAATGCAATCTTTGCCACTCTAGGGTTTATCATAAACCCCCTAGTCTTTTTTGTCTCCTTAGGGTGAAACCCTAACCTTAGTCTTCCCTTGAAATTCCTCCAAGAACCCTAGTGCCTAAGACAAAGACAATAAACACAATGAAGAAGATTACAATGAGAAATACCAATTCACTCTAGCTCTCACATCTTTAGTACAAGTGTGTGAGTGAATGAATGAATGAAAAGACTTTCTCCTCCCTTTATTTATATGATCCCTTTATTTATATGAAAGGTGAGAGAGGCCAACAATAACAAAGTGGACCTTGTCCACAACAAGCAACATAACTAAACAATAAATAGGCCCACATGTGAAGCATTTCAACTCTACGTGACACATGTTAAGCTCCAACATATGCACATCCATCAAGCAAGAGTCCCAAGATGAGTGTTCCACAAGAAGTATCTAATGCTCTTCCTCCAAAGGCCTCCAAAGCTCTAATGCACCTCCTAGGCCATGTGCACCTCTAGATCTTGTGATGTCCCATTCCCAAGAATAGCCTCAACAGGGAGTGACTTAGTAGTCTATCTGTTCTTGTAGACTATAGTCAGGCACAAACAGGGAACAAAGGGAGAAATAAGGGTGAATAAAGGGTTAAACGATGAATTAAGCCAAAAAGCATAGGAAAAGTCACTTAAGCCAAAGTGAACAGAGAAATAGAAGAAAAAAGTGTTTTGGGGGACTTAATTAATCATACTCGACTTAGGACTAAGGTGCCTAGCTTAAGTGATGTCAACGACAAATTAGATCGGTGGAGGTATAAGAAGAGGAATTCGACCTAATTCCTCATTATCATTAATTTGTGAATTGAGAAACAGGTTCCAGAGGAGGAAGTCGATCTCAGCAATTGTTTTGTGGATTTCTGGAGGAAACCACTACCGCAGATCGGTTTCGGTGTTGGAAGACACACCCTAGCCTATCGGAAGTACCATCTAGGTATTTCACTGTGCCAGATCAATGTTCTACAAACCCAGCTCAGTCAGTGCACATTGCAACTAGTGAGGGCGAAAGGGTTTGAGAGACAGTTTTGTGCAACTGGAGACAGAAGCAAATCTCACCATATCCTTCCGAACCAGTTGAGAGGGAGCCAAGGCACTTATTTTGAGCCATCGATCATCAGATTCCGATAGAGGAATCCACTAGTGTGCATCATTCAGCCAGGAAGTGTGCAGTACTTGGAGAGGTACATCGGAGGTTCTAGAGAACTCACTGGATCATAGCAGGGGAAACCCTTCTGACCCATTACAGAGGAGGCTAGGGCGCCCATTTTGAGACAGATATCATCTGATTTTGATGGGGGATTCATCAAGGCGCATTGCCAGAGCCTAGGAGGTGCGCAAACCCCAAGGGGATCTCATCAGGGGTCCATTCAAATCTTCATAGAGCCGATCTTCAGTCTATGATACCAGGAGGATCTTAGAGGCCAAGGCGCATAGTTTGGGACAGTTTTCAGGCCAATCAGACGAGTGTAGCCACCAGGGAAAATATCTCAGTCATTTACAGCAGTTGTCGTGAGCTTCCGGAGTTGCATGTAGCAGATCTATCCATGCATGTTGCAGATCCATTCACCCCTTCTGGCCACGGGTATTTCATGATTGTTGTGCATTGTATTCCAGTGATGATCTACGAGATCTAGTTGATGATTAGTTTCTCTACTTTCCGCATGCCAGTTGTATTTCCTGTTATTTCACATAATGCATGTTATTGAGTTGTGTTGGTTCTTATTTACTCGCATGCATGATATAATTGTAAAACATGCATTCTATTTGAACACACACATGCAAAATCACCACGCATGTTAAGACAAAGACACTAAAACGCATCCAGAAACCCCCTGAGTATCAGATCCTAGAGCCTAAACACCAGTTTCAGTAGATCATATCCAGATCCATCGGATTAGGGATATTTCAATGGTATCAGAGCCTTCTTCCTGTGAGCTTGTGAAGAAGCGCTTTCTCAAGACCCCATGATTCCGGGAACAGGTGCAGAATACCCAGAGGGTCGAGGTCATATTGGGGACGAGTACATTTAGTACCGCAAGGGACATAGTAGAGACAGAAGGGACAGGAACAGAAGGGACTATACTCCCTTCCACACTCAGTCAAATACAGAGCCAGAGGTAGAGGACAGGGATCATATCAGTTCCGATACATAGGCAGACATAGAGAGGATTATGGGTGACAGGAGTGAGACACCAGAGGGTAGGGGGAAAGGCCCCGAGGCACTACATGACAATACAAAGGCCATCTTGAATGACCTAGCCAGAGGACAGCGGGATATGATGAACGCCATAGCACAAATGGCCATCAGTACATAGATGATCTAACACAGTGTGAGCACTATGGGTGCCAACGCGGCAGGAGGAGCGAGTGGTTCAGGAGGACACCAGGGAGGTGGTGCCAATGGTTCTAGTGGATCTCAGGGAGGAGAGAGTGGGCATCACTCACCTATCTGTACCTATACATCATCCGGGATGATTCCTCGTCCTCTATACCCGCAGTTCCAAGGGGGGACAGCCAGGGAAGACAAGAGGACAACCAGGACAGGGGCAGGCTGGGCCACAGGACCCATTTGCAAAGTACAGGAGAGACTATTTGGCACTGGGACCATAGTTCCATGCAGATATGAGTTTGCTAGATTACTTTTCAATCGAGTATTAGAATAGGCCCAAGGATGTACAAAGGGGCAATGCGCAGACTCAGAACATGGACTTTATAAAGGTGGGAAAGTTGAATATTCCTACTTTCGACGGGTCATCTCGTAGCTCATCTTAGGCATGGGTACAAAATTTTGACACATGTTTCAAGCTCAACCCGATGTTGGAGTCAGAAGCTATTAGCTTTGCTACCTTGCACTTGGATGGGGAGGCCCACGAGTGGTGGTATCATGGGATGGTGACTTTGGGTCAAAGCCGCATTACATCATATTTGGAGTTCACCGAGAGGTTGATGGAGAGGTTTGACTGGAGGGATCCAGAACTCCATTTCATGGATTTGACACAGTTGAGACAGACAGGGTCAGTCAAGGCATTCATCACAGAGTTCCAGCAGAAGGCAGTGGATGTATCAGATATTTCAGAGTACAGGTTGGTGATGTTGTTCACCAAGGCGTTGACGGAGCCATTAAGGGGCTGGGTTAAGGCTTTCAAACCTCACACCCTACAGGAGGCCATTTTGCGCACTAAAGACATGGGGAACTCAGTGTTGAAACCCAAAACCTTTACCAAACCCTTTGTGCCACAAAGAGACAAGGATCAAAAGAATCCTCAGAGGGATTGGAAGGGTAAGCCCAAGCTAGATGATGATACCAGACGGGAATTGATGAGGAAGAAGCTTTGCTTCTCTTGCAAAGACCCTTGGGTCCCAGGGCATCGGTGCATGGGAAAGGGGTAGATCCATTACATTGAGGTGGAATCAGGAAGTGAGGAGGAGGAGAAGGAGATCGAGTCACAGGGAGACAACGACTCATAAGATGAGCCTACGTAGGAGCCAGAGAGGCCTCTGAAGAAACCTCATCCAACGAGGGAGACAAAACCTCACGGAGAGGTGAAAGGGGGCACCATAGCGACCCTTTCAGGAGTACCCAGGTACAACACTATCAAGCTCAAGGGCCTTATACAGGGGCGGCACATGACAGCTTTAGTATATGGTGGCGCCACCCACAATTTCATTGATGCATCTTTAGTAGTCCGGAGGGAGTTACACACTGAGGAGTTTGAGGGGTTTGTCGTGGTAGTGGCAGATGGATATACTATGACATGCTTGGATATGATTCCCGACCTAGAGGTCAAGCTAGGAAACTACACCCTGACAGATACTTTCTACGTAGTTGACCTGTCAGATACAAATGCAGTGTTGGGGGTGTAGTGGTTATATTCATTGGGAGAGATTGGGTTCAAATATCAGACATTGACCATGAGTTTCAGAGATGCCAGTGTGTTGAGGGTAGTATTGAGAGGTATGTCTACAGGAGCACCCAAAGCAGTATCAACGAAGAGGATGGAGCGGATCTTCCTCCACAGTGATGTAGCATATGCAGCAGAGTGTCTGATCACCACCCAGAAGGATTCAGAGGGAAGAGAGCATTACCATCCACAAATCAGAGAGCTTCTGAGTCAGTATCAACCATTGTTTGGGCCAATACCACGAGGGAGGCCACCAGACAAGGGGTTTGAGCATACTATCGAGTTAGAGGTAGGGGCTACACCTGTGATCACCATGCCCTATAGACACCCCAAAATATTCAAGGACGAGATCGAGAAAGAAATCACAGAATTTCTTGCAATGGGACATATCAGGCCCAACACGAGTCCTTTTGCTTCTTCTGTCGTACTGGTAGTGAAGAAAGATGGCACATTGAGAATGTGCATAGACTACAGAGCCCTTAATAAGAAGACGATCAAAAACAGGTACCCCATTCCGCACATAGATGAGTCGATGGACGAGCTACATGAGGCAGTCTTCTTCAACAAAATTGATCTACGGTCAGGATACCATCGGATCAACATCAGAGAGTAGGACATAGAGAAGACAACTTTTCAATGCCATTTTGGGCATTTTGAGTTTTTGGTCATGTCGTTTGGATTGACCAATGCACCAACCACATTCCAGTCTTTGCATGAATCACATCTTTAGAGGGCAGATGAGGAAGTACCTTTTGGTATTCTTCGACGATATCTTGATTTACAGCAGGATGTGGGCTGAGCATTTGGCACACCTAGAGGTCTTGGGCATTATGCAGGCACAGTCATTATATGCCAAGGAATCCAAGTGTGAGTTCGAGATGAGAGGACTATTGTACTTGGGGCATATCATCAATGAGCATGGAGTACAGGTTCATCAGGAGAAGATCAGGGCCATTCTGGATTGGCCAACACCCAAGAACCTCACAGAGTTGAAGGGATTCTTTGGGTTATGCAGTTACTACAGGCAGTTTGTCAGGGGTTTTTCACAGTTGGGGGCACCACTCACTGATCTGACTAAAAGGGTGTTTTTCAGTGGACTGATGAGTCACAACAAACTTTTGAGAAAATGAAGGAGGTTATGAGCACATGTCCTGTTCTAGCCCTTCTAGATTTCTCTCGGCCGTTTGTCCTAGAGTGCAATGAATCAGGGGTGGGGATTGGAGCAGTTTTGATGCAGGGGGGGCATCCCATTGTGTTCAAGAGCAGGAAGCTCAATGAATCAGAGAGACTCTATTCGATATACGACAAGGACATGCTAGCAATCATGCACGCCTTAACCAAATTCAGGCAGTATCTGGTGGGTAGCAGGTTTGTGGTGAACATTGATCACAACAGTCTCAAGTATTTCCTGGATCAGAAAGACCTTAGCGAGAGACAGCAAAAATGGGTCTCGAAGATTCAAGCCTTTGACTTTGACATTGAGTATGTTAAAGGAAAAAGGATTGTCATAGAAGATTCTTTGTCCAGGAGGCCAACAAGGTGTTCGATGATGGATATTTGCACAGACTAGAAGGCACATTTGTTGGTGGAGTATTCCAAAAACAAGTTTTCCTGTGAGGTACTGGATGAACAAGTGGTGGATGATAGATACTGGGTGTTAGACGATGTCACTTTCTATAAGAACCAGATCTACTTGGTTCCAGAATCTACTTTGAAAGGGAAGGTTCTGAAGGTCTGCCAAGACTCACCTACACCGGCATCAGGGATTCTTCAAAACATATCGGCAGATCAGGGAGAGATTCTCATGGAAGGGTCTCAAGGATGATGTACTGAGGCACATTCAAGAGTGCACAACTTGTCAGCAGAACAAGTCTGAGCAGACACACCCCGTAGGGTTACTTCAACCTCTACCCATTTTGGAACAGAAATGGGAGAGCATTTCTATGGACTTCATTACAGGACTTCCTCAAGTGCAGGGCAGGGACTGTATATTTGTAGTGATCGACAGGTTGACCAAATTTGCACACTTCTTTGCCATACCCATGGACTACATGGCCATTCAGGTAGAAGAACTATTTTTCAGGGAAGTTTTCAGATTGCACAGTTTACCCAGGCAGAGAGTCAATGACAGAGATGGGCGCTTCATCAGTGTGTTTTGGCAAGAACTCTTCAGGTTGGTGGGCACAGAGTTAACCACGAGTACTAGCTACCACCCTCAAACAGATGGGCATGCGGAGATCGTCAACAAATGGGTGGAGGGGTATTTGAGGAACTATGTTTGGGGATAGCAGGGTTCTAGGGGCCCTGGACTAGATCGAAGAGAGTCAGAGGATTCTACAGGGAGTGAAGGAAAATCTGCAGGTAGCACAGAACCAGCAGAAGATCTATGCAGATAGGCAGAGGATAGAGCACAATTTCAAGGTGGGGGACTTGGTTTTTCTGCAATTACAGCTGTACAGACAGTCTTCGTTGAAGAAGAGCGGGGCAAAGAAGCTGAAGCCCAGGTTCTACGGGCCATATAGAGTCATCAGGACAGTGGGCGAAGTGGCCTACGAGCTAGAGTTTCCAGAGGGTAGCAAGATACACAATGTGTTACATGTTTCTTTTCTTAAAGAGGCAATGGGACAATAGGTGTCCATTTCAGAGGAGCTGCCATCCTGCCACCCTTGGATGAGGAGGGACAGTTGGAGTTAGTGCGGGAGGAGGTACTAGAGCGGAGAGAGTGCAGGTTGAGGAGCAGGGTCATCAGGGAGTGCTTGGTTAGATGGAGGGGACTTCGAGTGGAGGATGCCACATGGAAGAGAGAGCATATACTGCAGCACCCAGGATTGATGTTGCTTGAGGACAAGCAATCTCAGGAAGGGAGGATTGTGATGTCCTGTTCCCAAGAATAGCCTCAGCAGGGATTGACTTAGTAGTCTATCTGTTCCCGTAGACTATAGTCAGGCACAAACAGGGAACAAAGGGAGAAATAAGGGTGAATAAAGGGCTAAACAATGAATTAAGCCAAAAAGCATAAGAAAATTCACTTAAGCCAAAGTCAACGGAGAAATAGAAGAAAAAGGTGTTTCGGGGGACTTAATTAATTAATCATACTCGACTTAGGAGTAAGGTGCCTAGCTTAAGTGATGTCAACGACAAATTAGATTGGTGGAGGTATAAGAAGAGGAATTCAACCTAATTCCTCATTATCATTGATTTGTGAATCGAGAAACAGGTTCCAGAGGAGGAAGTCGACCTTAGCAGTTGTTTTGTGGATTTATGGAGGAAACCACCACCGCAGATCGATTTCGATGTTGGAAGACACACCCTAGCTTATCAAAAGTACCATCCAGGTATTTCATCGTGCCAAATCGGTGTTCTACAAACCCAGTTCAATTAGTGCGCATTGCAGCAATGAGGGTGCAAGGGTTTGAGAGACAGTTTTGTGTAGCTGGACAAGACCGGAGCAGATCTCACCATATCCTTCCGACCCAGTTGAGAGGGAGCCAAGGCACTTCTTTTGAGCCACCAGTCATCATATTCCGATGGAGGAATCCACCAGTGCGCATCATTCATCCAGGAAGTGTGCAACACTTGGGGAGGTACATCGGGGGTTCTAGAGAGCTCACTGGATCAGATTCAGGGAAACCCTTCCGACCCATTACATAGGAGGCTAGGGCACCCATTTTGAGACAAATATCATCTGATTCCGACAGGGGAATCATCAGGGCGCATTGCCAAAGCCTAGGAGGTGCACAAACCCCCAGGGGATCTCATCTGGGGTCCATTCAGATCTTCAGAGAACTGATCTTCAGTCTGTCAGATACCAAGGGGATATTAGAGGCCAGGGCGCACAGTTTGGGACATTTTTTAGGACGATCGGATGAGTGTAGCCACAAGGTCAAATATCTCAGTCATTTGCAGCAGTTGTCGTGAGCTTCCAGAGTTACATGTAGCAAATCTATCCATGCATGTTGCAGATCCATTCACACCTTCTGACCACGGGTATTTCATGATTGTTTTTCATTGTATTCCAGTGATGATCCACGAGATCTAGATGATGATTAGTTTCTCTACTTTCTGAATGCTAGTTGTATTTCCTACTATTTCACATAATACATGTTATTGAGTTGTGATGGTTCTTATTTACTTGCATGCATGATATAATTGCAAAACATTCATTCTCTCTGAACACACATGCAAAATCACCATGCATGTTAAGACAAAGACACTAAAACACATCTAGAAACCCCCAGAGTATCAGATCCGAGAGCCTAAACACCAATTTTAGTAGATCATATCCAGATCCATCGGATTAGGTATATTTCAGATCCATCCCACCGACATGATCACTCAACCCAAGCATTCTCAAGTCAAGTACAAGCCTCCATGCAAGAAACCAAGTGTCCCCATACCATCTAGGCTCAACGGCCTCCTCCAGGATGCCCAACACTCCTCCAAGCCAAGTCACTCAAGTAACCAACCAACCTCCCATGTGTCAGTCACATGAAAAATTTACCAAGCACCATAGGTCTCCAATGCTCCAAGGGAGAATGTGACACAAGCATCAAGTCAAGGTCTAGCAATCAATGAGTAAGCCAACTCCAATGTGTATTTCCATCACGAAACAACCATGGGTCATCCATACACCATGCATCCTATAGCACATGAAGCACCCTTAGGAATGGTGTAAACAAAAGATAACAAATCTGGTACCCCAAACATAGGGGCTGTAATTTAATAAAAATTTCTTTTCCCAAGAAATATAAAACATAAAATTCTACATAATCCCCATCATAAATTCAATTCATTTATGCAGACAAGCAAAGTTACAAAACATTCAAGTGCATACAATTAAACTAGGAATGCATATTCACATGAAGGCAAATCTTCTCACCAAACCCCTCTTAGAGAAAGCATGGCAATTGAAACACTAGCAACAACATCAAACATTGTGTAGAAGTAATCCAACATAAAATCTAACCTTTGGCTAAGGAAGGATACTACAAGATATCTAGACACAGCATAATAGTTTCTAGATTCTTAATGCTGATAATATTAGACAGATAAATAATTTATTAAGAACAAAAATTTAACAATTACTCAAGCATAGCCAATGAAGGAACTGAAGCTAAGAAACTCCAACAGATGCAGAAATCTAGACAAAGCAAAGTTTTCAAACATTTCAGAAGAATAATGATTGGAAGAGGTTACCGAATAGAACATAATACAAGGTTGTCAAGCCTAATCAAGTGGTTTCTCAAGTTGGGACCAGACTCATCTTCTCAAGTTGGGACCAGGCTCATCTTCTCAAGTGACACAACTTCGAAGGAACCCTACTAAAGGTACAAATGTATCAACAAACAACAAAAGTTGAAAGAGCCCAAACCCCATCTTAAATTGTAATCAACTAAGAAAAAGCTCTTTCCTTCACAAAAAACATTGTCTCATTTCAAACCTTGGACTCATTGTTTTTTAGTTTTGTGAGTTTTCAAACTAATATGAAATATCAAATGATTGCTAACAACAGGTTAGATAAGATAATTTTATTAATGTCTAACGGATGACCACAGAAGTAGGTGAATGGGACTACTAAGTACAATGATGTCATTACAAAGCAAGAGCTCCAAACTGGCTCCTATAAAAGGCAAGATACAGAAAGAAAAATATGAAATCTATGCTAAAGCATGAAAAACTTTCAACTTTGAGTACAAGCAGTCACACCAAGAGGGAGAAGTGTAGAGGGGATGGATCCAGGAACTCGGAAACAACTAAATAATGTAGATATATCATGATCTGCTAGATCCATCCCTCCTAACATCCACAACTGAATGGAGAAAACTCAAGATAGAATGATGTCTAGAGGACGAGCTAGGGGAATATTTGAACTGCCCCTTGAGTTGTTGTATGGAAGGGGTCACCTGCCAGTGAGACCTAGATGATCTCATTTGCCTACTGGTAAGGGATCTAGTCTAGCAATGTCACTAAGATCTACAGGAAGGGGGCATGGTCACTTAGGTCCACACTAATCTAGAGTCGGAAGCAATGCTACTATCAACTTGTTGTTTGGTGGCCCTATTTGATGGGAGCACCATAAAAAAGAAAGAAATCCTCTATGTGGAATCTGGTCTAGGAGGAGGCTAAAGAGTATGGGCACAGAGCCTAAGGGCCTCCTACATGTATAAAGCCAGGCATCTCTAGTTGGGGCATCTAAAGAATCTGGAGAGGGTCTCAGTCCATCTAAATAGACAATGGAACTGCCCATAGATCTCATAGTAGATGGGGCAGTAGAAGATGAAATGCTCCTCTATATCGACCTCTTGGGGATGGCACTGCTGGCAAGTCCTGTCGGCCCGAACAGTGTGGTGATCCATCTCAAC
>ML842810.1:26304-39234 GCA_009831015.1 Picea engelmannii
TGATCCATAGTTTCAGTTCTGGTACCTCTTTCATTACTGCTACTGGGTAGATGATTATCTTCTTTTGTTTCTGCAGGTTTTTTGTTGTCATAGATGGTAGATTTGACAAACTTGATGGGTTCTTTGTTGCCTGGTTGATCAGTACTTGATCCCTCTTCATAACCTAGACCTGTTTTCAGCTTTGGGTTTCTTTGTTGATTCATAATGGTGGCCAATTCTTCTGATGCTTTGATACTTGATAGATTCCGATGATACAAGGCTTGAAACTTCTCCAACTCTTTCTTGGTTTTCACTACTTCTTTTTCCAGAGCTTCACATATTGCCTTCTTTTATGATAACTGTTGTTTCATAATGTCTTTGATTTTCTTTGCCTCTTCTAATTCCACTTTTAGTAGGGCAAAGTCTTCATCAGGCTGTTTACTATCTTTCTCAAATTGTATCAACAAATGTTTTTGCTTTCTGTTCTTAATTCTGAGTTTGTCAATTTCTTCCAAAGCACTGATTAATTCACCTTCCATATCCACCACAGCTTCTTCATCATCCATTTCACCTCCTGTGTGTTCATCATCAAAATCTCCCATAGCCGTAAGCATAAAATCATTTAGTTTATCTTCAATAAAGGAGTCATTATCTTCATCATCTGAAGGATCATCATCATTGTTTACACAAAGACTTTTCTTCTTAAAATTATTCTCTTTAAAGAAATTTCCGTGTTTGTGCTTCTCCCCGTCATCACATGTCTGATCCTTTCTTTTGTGAGGACATTTACTTGCAAAATGTCCTATCTTACCACAGTTGAAACATTTGAAAGGCAATTTACCTTTGTATTTGCTTGATCCCTTCTTCAGTCTCTTCACAAATTTTGCTTCAATTTCATCAGGCTCAGAATCCTCATTCTTGTCTGCCTTAAATGATGCTTCTTTGGAGGTGGGGTTATCTTTAACTATTCTCATTTCATATGCAGTCAATGTTCCTAGAAGTTGATCAAACTCCAAGGTTTTTAGATCATTAAGTTCTTCTATAGCAGAGACCTTCCGGTTGAACCTATCTGGTAGAGATCTCAAATTTTTCTGAACTAAAGAAGGTTCCTCAATTTTTTCACCAAGTGCTTTCATTGCATTTACCAATTATTCAACTCTCAGAAAGTATTTTCCAACAGTTTCATCTTCTCTCATCTTCAGCTGTGCAAACTATACTCCTTAGGTTTGAAGCTTGGAATCCTTTACCTTCTCATTACCTTCATAACTGCTAATGAGTTTGTCCCACATTTCTTTGGCAATTCCTAGGTGCATAACTTTTACGAATTCTGCTTCTGCAAGCCCACTCAAGATAGCATTCATAGACTTAGCGTTGAAACTAAATTCTAGCTTGTCATCCTTATTAGATAGTACATCTGGCTTTACATAACCAGTATCTACCACATCCCAGACATCTGCAACTAAAGCCATTATGTAGGTTCTCATTCTAACTTTCCAGAAGGAAAAGTTTGTTCCATTGAATAGAGGGGACTTATTGGTTGAATTTCCTTCATGGATTGACATGTTTAAGCTCTAGGATATACCCTTAGATAAAAGGGGCCAGCTCTGATACCAATTGTTGGACAACTGAGAGGGGGGGGGGTGAATCAGTTTTTACCGTGCTTAAACAATTATGCTTATTTTAAACTCTTTACAGAGCACTCAATGACAATCACAATAATGCAGGGAACTAAGCAATAGAACATTCAGCATCATTCACACATATGAGATACACAGAGATAGATATTTCCTGAGGAAACCTATAAAGGGTAAAAACCTCTTCTTCTTTATATGATAAGTAATCTTTACATTCTGTACATTATCATACTTATGAGAACCAACTCATAATGAGGCTACAGCCTCTGTTTTGCAAGCTGCTACTTGCTGAGAGCACCAACTCTCTTGTTTCTCTAGCACCCACTAGAAGGAAGCACCGACTCCCTGGTTTCTCTAGCACCCACTAGAAGGACGCACCAACTCCCTGGTTTCTCTAGCACCCACTAGAAGGAAGCAACAAATCCCTAAGTGTTCCAGCACCAACTGGATGGAAGCACCAACTTCTAGTCACACAGGCACCAACCTGTATAACAAAGAACAATAGTTCTCCCTTGCACCACCCTACCACCCTGGTTTCTCTGGATGCAACTAGATGGAAGCTACAAATCCCTGTGTTCAAGCACCCACTTGAACCTCTGAGGACAACAGTCCTCCCTAGAACCTCCCTACCACCCTAAAATATAAATCTTTTCTACTGAAACTTATTACAGTGATATAATGTTCATCAATGGCTTACCAGTCTCATCACTATTCTGCTACACTGCCCTGCTCTGTCTGCATCAGTGTCTTCCTGCACACATGCCTTACGCTTTCTGTTCTTCTGCCTTTTATTCTCTGTGAACCATGTCCATTCAATGCACCATTCATCTTCTGTGTATTTCAGTTGTTGCACACTACCTCCTTCTACATGCCTGAATCACTCTCAACAACAACATCCATCTCTTCTCTGTTCTACGTATTTATACTTTCTGTGCACCTTCTTTGTCCTCCATGCATAGTGCCTCTGCATTCCCTTCACCATGCCACCGTTCTGCACTCGGGTTGTTCACTGCCACTCCACTTACCACCGCTTCACTCCCTTGAGCATGAACACTCTCTCTCTGTTCTACATGTTCTCCTCATGTCGAGTCCTCTTCCTTATCATCATTGCAACTCTTCAGCTTCTCTGGCGGTTAATCCCATGCGTCCATCATCACTGGGTGTTATGCCGATATTCCTTAGCCTCTCCAGCAGTCAAGACTCTTCATCTTCTCTATCATAGTCAATCTCATCCTCTCTGTTGCAGTTACAGACTTCAATGCTTTTCCATTTGTCAATTGCCTCTATCAACAACCTTCATTCCACTGGCAGATGCCTTGAGACTCTTCTTCTTCTCTGGTGATCACCCTAAAGTCTCTTCCAGACCTTTGGAAGAAACCATCAGTCGTTTCTAGCAGTTACACTATGAACCTATTGAGCCTTGTGCCTTTGGCACTTTTCACCTTTCCTTTCACATGTGGCCTCAGGCGGTGACCACAGCCTACACCAAAAGGTGTTTTCGCATTTCGGCATTTTGCATGTCGTGAATTCCTGTTGTGAGGCATCTCGACTCTCCAAGTCGCGATTTCCAAAATGGAGCTTGATTGCACTAGCTCCTTCCTCCATCTTCCACAAATGTGACCACTGGTTGTGACCACAGCCTTATTTGAAACTGCATTTTGCAATTTCGCGTTTCACGAATTTGTTGCGAGTCACTCTAACTCTTCCAACTCCCAATCACGAAATGGAGCCTTGCAACTTGCAATCTCCTTCCTTCAAATGCCCACAGTTGTGACCAAGCGTTTATCCATAAATTTCTTTGGCGATTTCGCATTTCGGCATTCCTACATTTCGACATTCCTGTGGTGAATTGTCTCGACACTTCCAACTCTCGGTATCCGAAACTTGCACCAAAAGGTGTTTTTCGCATTTTGACATTCCTGTGGTGAAGTGTTTCGACACTTCCAACTACCAGTATCCGAAACCTGCACCAAAATGTTTTTTTCGCATTTCAGCATTCCGACATTTCGGTATTCTTGTGGTGAAGTGTTTCGACACTTCCAACTCCCGGTATCTGAAACTTGCACCAAAAGGTGTTTTTCGCATTTCGACATTCCGACATTTTTGTGATGAAGTGTTTTGACACTTCCAACTCCCAGTATCCGAAACTCTGAAATGGAGTCATTGTTGATGTTCCTGTTTCGGGATTTCGGGGTTCGCTACTTCAAAAATTAAAGTTCCTTTGATCTTTGATTTCCTGGTCTGCGAAACTTCGAAATGGAGTCTTTGTTGATGTGTCTGTCTCGGGATTTTAGCGTTTCACATTTTGCAACTTCGGGACTCCTGTGATGAAGAGTCTTGACTCTTGACTCCTCCAACTCTCGGTATCTGAAACCTTTGATTTCTCGGTCTGTGAAACTCCAAAATGGAGTCTTTGTTGATGTGCCTGTTTCGGGATTTCGGCGTTTCGCATTTCACAACTTCGAGACTTCTATGATGAAGAGTCTTGAATCTTGACTCCTCCAACTCCCGGTATCCAAAACTCCGAAATGGAGTTTACGTTTCTGATCTTTCCATTCCATCATCGTTGCTGATCTTCCTTGCCTACCTGCTTGCCATCAAATGAACAAGCACATTCTTGCACTCTGCGTGCACCTATGCACTATCTCTTCTGGTCTTCACGAGCTTGCTCTGCTGCGTCTCCCTAAAATACTTATGGTGCTCGCCTGGCACATTGTACCTGTACTCAAGCCATCATCGCTACTGTACTTGCCATCAATGACAAACATACGTTGCCTGTAAAACATGCCAACATCATTTTTTGTTGGGAAGCTATGATAGCAATCTCTAGTTATCTATTTTGTTTCTTAACGAGTTTTTTTTTTATGGTTGAGGCCATGATAGGATATATACATGCTCTGTCCACCTGAAAATTTTTGTAATCAACATAACACTTTCCAATATAATATAATATTTATTTTTAATTGATCATTAAAAACATAGGAAGTTTTGTGTTTTAATTTTATGTTTTAAAAATAATTTGGCAAAATGAAAACAAAGGGCTCTATAATAATAGAGTGCCACTTTCCACATAGGATCCAATCTGCAACAAAGTCACAACCATGTCATGTAAATAATTCCATGGTCTTGTTTCTTAGTTGTTGTATCATTAATGATGTTGTAGTGACCCACTTTCTTGACTATTATATTTGTGCATAATAAATATTTCTGGAGTGATTGTCCTAGCCATTTTTATTGTATATGAATGTTAGTTGTTACATTTTTATTGCATCTAGAATCTAAGTTATTCTCCCTTGAATATTCCTAAACTAAATATATTGGGTAAAAAATGGAGATCGTGATCGTAAAATTTCAGAACATGATCTACAAAACCATTTGGTCCAATTTCCGTATTGACCTTCATTTGAAATTGGATTTTTTCCAACTAGTAACTCATTTTAGAGATATGAAGAATGTTGGGTGATCCTGACATGATGATAATGAAAACCCATAAATATTTTTCCGTAAGTTGTAATCGTGCTCCAATGTTATATTTTTCCTTCCTTATGAAAAGTCATTTGTATGATGTCAAGAAAGAATAACAATGGGATGTGTACCCATGCATTAGAAATCCCTCTATATGAACTTTTCCCAGCATTTCATGCAATGAAAAATGGAGGTATTATGCTCAAGATATTGCAACTTTTGTCCAAAACATTGGTTTTCAGAATTTATGTTGAAAATATTTTCAAAATGGTGAAATTATTAAAATTAAATTATTTTTTTATAAGGAGGGGGTTCTCCATTTTCCTTGCACCCCATTTTCCCATATCCTTATCCATTTCCCCTTATCCACCCCCCTTTTCTCCACATTATACACCCCCATTATTCATCCTCTTACCTATTAGGTTGTTATATTATTTACAGTTAAAGAATAGTCAATCGACTGACTGGTCGAGGTGGATTGACTAGGTGAATTTTTGACTAGATGGATAAGTCAAGTTGATGTTAAGTCAAGGTTAAGTGATCGACCAAAAATTCTAAGGTTAACTGGTTGACCGGGAAATTCGAAAGGTCGGCCGACAAGAGGTCGAGCGGCAATTGACTAGAGACCAATTTGAGGTCAACACAAGGTTGAGTGCTAGCTAAATGGAGATTGACTGGAGGTCAACTGGGTAGTCGATTGGTAACTGATTGTAGTTGACTATAATTAGATCTCGAGATTTGCGAGATTGTAGCCAATCATTTGTGTGGATCTGTAACCTTTTTTGGGCACCATGATTTAGGGTTTTTCATGTTGTCAAGCCTATAAATAAGGAATGTTGTAATTGTAATAGTTGATGAATCTTTAGAATAATCGTGAAGGTCATGTAGATGTAGGTTGAATTGACTGCAGGATCGTTCTTGTGTAAATCAAGAGCATATGATGATGATTGTTTCTTAGGTGTAGACCGAGGTTAGTCATGTAACTCTTCATTCTATGAATGAATAAGACGACAAGAGAGAAAGACGCTCAAGGAATCATGGTTTTCCCAGTTAAGGTTTTTCAGGGTAAAATCTCTATGTAATGTTTGTGGTTGTCATTTATTTTCTGCTTAAATTTGTCTTCTCTTTCCTGGTTGGTTTAGTGTGAGTGTTTATTTCCTTACAAGTGGTATTAAAGCATATTTTTTTCTCTATACAAGTCGTATCAGAGAAAGGTTAAGCAGATCTTGGATCTGAGCTAAACCTAGGTTCAATAGGAGTTGTAAGTTAGTGATGTTTAAATTTGTGCTTGAAAGAATGACAAGCAGTTCGAGGATAGAGATCGAAAAATTAAATGACTAAAATTTGGAGCTTTGGAAGCTTGAAATTGAAGATATCCTTGTATATCGAGAACAATAGACAGTTGTAATCCCCAAAACCATTTCAATGGGTATGTCAAGAGAATAATGGGAGAAAATCAAGAGAAAGGAAAGGAGCACGATTCAACATTGTCTTGCAAATTCAGTACTACTAAATGTCTCTGGTGAAGAGTCTACAAATAAAAAATGGGACAAGTTGGGAAGCTTGTACCAGTCGAAATCCCCGATGAACAAATTGTTCATTCGGAAGAAACTGTATCTCATGAGGATGAGTGATGGGAGCTTAGTAACAGAGCACCTGAATCCATTCAATACTGTAATAAGCCAATTATTGTCTATGGATATTAAAATCATTGAGGAGGAGAAATGTATAAGCATGTTGTGTTCCTTGCCAAACTCTTGGGATAGCTTAGCCTTGACTATAGGGATTAATTTGACTGCATTAACTCTTGAAGACGTGGTTGTGTCTCAGTTGTCGAAATAAATGAGTCGGAAGAACATGGAAGGATCAACCAAACATGCCTTGATGGTGAGAGGTTGACCAGTCCATAGAGATAAAGGAAAATGCTCTGGTATAAATTATAAGTCGAAGGGTAGATCTAAATCCGTAGTTTACTTGATGAGCAGATGCTGGAAATGCGATAAATTTTGGCACTACGAGAGAGATTTCAATTTGAAGGTGAATAATATCAGTCCAAGATCTGATGAGAAGTAGTCTACTAAGAGAAAGACTACTCTAGATAAAGGAGGCAATGTGTATCTAGCATTGACCATTATAAAATCATATCATAATGTTTGGTTGATCGACTTAGGTGCATCCTTCCATATGACAGCTCACAAAGAATGGTTCTATGAATATGAGATATATGGAGGGGGAGATGTATTTTTGAGGGACGACTCAACAACCAAAATTGTTGGATGAGGAAGAGTCTGATTGTTACTGCAATATGGGAGGAGTAAGACCCTTCCAAGTGTGCTACATATTCTAGGGTTGGAAAGAAATCTGATATCTATTAGTAAAATGAGTGATGTAGGCCTACAAACTTTATTTCAAAAGGATATGTGCAACATGGTCAGGGGTGTGATGGTCTTATTGAAAGGAGTTCAGATTGGAACTCCATACAAGTTGTTAGAGAATGTCAACTCAGCTGGTTGCAACAACATTGTTGTTTCTGAAGTCGACTCGACTCGACTCAACTCGAGCTAAGTCGATACAAAAAGACTTGATTGTTCTTCGTCAAGTCAACCCGACCATGTTATGGCACTAAAGGATGGGACACATTGGTGAAAAAGGACTTCAAGTTATGCACGACAAAGGTATGGTTGAAGGTTTTCTAGATTGTAATTTGGAAGTCGATTTTTGTGAACATTTCATATATGGAAAACAAAATCAGGCTAGGCTCCCATCTGGAGCTACAAAGGATAAAGGGATTTTAGAATTGACACATAGTGACGTGTTTGGGCTTATACTGGTCCCTTCACTTGGTGGATCCCTGTAATATGTTTCCTTCATAGATGACTTTTCCAGGAAGACATGGATACATTTCATGAGGAAGAAATAAAAGGTTTTCAATAAATTCAAAGAGTTTAAATCTCTTGTGGAAAAATAGACAAATAAAAAGATCAAGGTGTTGAGAACTGACAATGGAGGTGAATTCTGTGGAAATGATTTTGAGGACTTCTGCGAGTAGTGTGGCATAGAAATCCAAAATAACACACCATATACCCCACAAAAAAATGGAGTTTCTGAAAGAATGAGCAGGGCGTTCATGGATAATGCAAGGAGCATGCTGAATGGTGTTGGGCTCACACGAGAATTATGGGTAGATGTAGTCAACACTATAAAATATTTGGTAAATAGGTATCCTTCATCAATGTTAGTTGACTTGACTCCACATGAGATGTGGTTTTGTAAGAAGCCTTCGCTTTCACATCTCAGAGTATTTGGTTGTGATGCAATTGTGCATTTTCCCAAGGATAAGAGGAACAAATTGGACATTAAGGAAATCAAGTGTATTTTCATTGGCTACAAGGATGGAATGAAAGGATATAAAATTTGGGATATGTTATCGAGTAAAACAATGTATAGTCGAGATGTGATCTTCAGAGAAGTCAGAGGAATTCCAAGTCTGAAGAGGTTCAAATTGAGAAAGAACTAGAGAAGTTGGTGTTTGAGCTAATGAATGAAGAATATTATTTAGATGAGTCGACTGAATCATATGAAGAGGAGGAACAACCAAATTCGGTAGTAAGGATGTATGGATGAGTAAGGAAACTAACTGAAAGGTATAGTTTGGTTGATTTTCATTCTGCATTTGTGTTATCTAACACTAAAAAGGAGCCCAAGTTGGTCAAGGAGGTAGTTGACTCAACAGAGGGTAAACTCTGGAAGGATGTCATGGTCGAAGAAATGAAATCCACAAGAATGAGACATGGGATTTGGTAGAGCTACCCAATGGAAGGAAACCCATCAGTAGAAAGTGGGTGTTCAAGAAAAGGTTAAACGCAATAGGTCAAGTTGAGAAATTCAAAGCTCGACTGGTAGCGAAAGGATATTCCCAATTCAAGAGAGTAGACTTTGGTGAGATTTTTTCCCCTGTTGCAACATTAACTTCCATTAGAGAATTAATGTCTCTGGATACAAAATTTGATCTTGAGATAGAGAAAATGGATGCAAAGGCAACGCTCCTACATGGGCACCTAGAAGAAGAAATATACATGAAACAACTTGAAGGATTTGCAATAAAGGGAAAGAAAGCGCTGGTATGAAATTGAAGAGATCCCTTTATGGTCTAAAGCAATCACCAAGGATGTGGTACCAAAAGCTTTACACATACATCCTTAGTTTTAGATTTGTGAGAAGCAAAGTTGATCACTATGTATATTCCAAGGAAGAAGGAGGTTGTTTCATATATGTAGCTCTATATGTTGACGACATGTTGTTGGATGGAAAAAAACATGGACTCAATAAAGGAGGTGAAGATGTAGTTTTTGTCCAAGTTCGACATGAAGGATTTTGGTGTAGCAAACTTCATTCTGGGAATGGAGATCAAAATAAATCATGCATTTAAAAAGCTATGGTTAAATTAGAGGAAATACATTGAAATAGTCTTGAATCATTTCAGCATGTAGGATTAAAAACCGGTCAAGGTACCAATCCTTGTGGGACGGAAAGTAACCGTTGAACATTTTCCAAAGACATAGGAAGAACTAGAGGATATGTCACATGTTCCCCATTCTAGTGTTTTTGGTAGTCTAATGTGTGTGATGGTATTCACTTGACCAGAAATTTCTCATGCATTGGGAGTATTGAGTAGATATATTTCAACACCTAGGAAAGAGCACTAGACTGTTGTCAAGAGAGTGTTTAGGTATTTGTGTGGCACAAAAGATTATGTTGTATTCTACCAAGGAAAAAATGAAACAAGCAAGGAAGTAAATGTACATGGCTTTTCCAATGTCGACTAGGCTAGAGATATGAATTGAGGAAGGTCAATCAATGGATATGTGTTTAATATGTTTGGTGGAGCTATCAGTTGGATGAGTAAGCAATAAGAAGTCATATACATGTAGACAACATAAGTTGAATACATGGTATCCACTCATGGAAGCAAAGAAGTAGCATGGTTGCATTGACTGTGTTCAGGGATCGAGGTTGAGCATAGAGCCATGAAGATAAATTGCGACAATCAAAGCGCAATATTTCTATCAAAGAACCCATATTACCATTCTAGGATGAAGCATATTGACGTACAATACCATTTCGTGAGAGACTTGGTGGAAAGGAAGAATGTGTTGTTGAAGAAGGTAGATACTTTAGAAAACATAATAGACTCTTTGACCAAGTCTGTGAGTACTGTGAATTTCTCTTGGTGTAGAGAGGTAATGGGCATTGCTTCCCTGGGTAAGTGAACATAATTTTAGGTTCATTTGTATCAGTAAAGAAGAAAAAAAGTGGGAGAATGTTGGGTTGTTATATTATTTGTAGTGAAAGAATAGTCAACTGACAAATAAGTTGAGGTGGATCGACTGGGTGAATGTTTGACTATATGGATAAGTTGAATCGATGATTAAGTTGAGATCAAAGTGATCGACTAGAAATTTGAAGGTCAAAGTGGTTAATCGGGAAAGTCAAAAGGTCAGTTGATAGGCGGTCGAGTGTCATCCGACTGAAGGTTGGATGGGTAGTCGACTGGTAACCGACTAGCAGTAGATTGTAACATGATCTTAATATTCACTGGATTGAAACCAATCATTTGCATGGATCTGTAATCATTTTTAGGTGCCATGATTTAGGGTTTTGCATGCTATAAAGCCTATAAATAAGGCATGTTGTAATTGTAATAGTTGATGAGTGTTTAGAAGAATCATGAAGGTCATGTAGATGCAAGACAAATTGGTTGCAAGGTTGTTATTGTGTAAAGCAAGAGAGTATGATGGTGATTGTGTCTTAGGTGTAGACCAAGGTTAGTCATGTAACTCTTTATTCTATGAATGAATAAAACAACAAGAGAACAAGACGCTCAAGGAATGTTGGTTTTCCCCGTTAAGGGTTTCTAGGGTAAAATCTTTGTGTATTGTGTGTGTTTGTCATTTATTTTTTACTCAAATCCATCTTCTCTTTCCTAGTTGGTTTAATGTGAGTTTTTATTTCCTTATATTACCTTCCTCCCTTATCCTCCCTCCCTTCCCTCCTACATTTTGCATGGAATTTTGATGCAAAGTGTGGATGCACTCTTAACTTTGCATGCTTCTTCTACCTTCGCATGCTATATCATATGGTATGTTCTTTTCATACTTGTACCTTCCAACTTCTACCTTCAAATTTGCGACCTTATAATGAATGGTCCATATTGACTACAAAATTACAATATTTGAATTGCAAAAAAAAAACAAAAAATTCGGCCCCCTCATGGCTGGGGGGGGGGGCATGAATTGTGTATCCTACAATTTCTTTGACCAACATATGAATTAGGAAGATAATCAGGCTCCACAACCAACAATATCCCACTTGGAGACTGATCACACCAACTCCACTGTTGTTGTACCTGCTGGACTATGATCCACCCTTGGACTTGAAAAATTACTCATCTTCACCTTCATGCTAGAAGGCCAACTGAAACTGAGCAGTAACTCAGTTTCTCCTTGGTTACTACCTTTGTTAACATCTTTGCAGGATTCTGGCTAGTATGTATCTTTTCCATCTTCAAATTCCCATCTTCCAAGATAGATTGTATGAAATGGTACATGAGCTGTATATGCTTAGCCTTATAATGGCAGGCTAAGTTATTTGCAAGATGAATGACACTCTTGCTATCACAATACAACATACTAATCTCCTGATTCTTTCCCAATTCCTCCATAAACCTTTGTAACCAAATAATTTCTTTACTAGCCTCTGTATCAACAACATACTTTGCTTCCGTTGTTGAAAGTGCAAGAAACTTTTGTAGTTTTGAAATCCAACTTACGATTGTTCCTCCTACAACAAAAACATACCCTGTGGTGCTCCTCCTACTATCTTTATCACCTGCCATACATGAATCAACATATCCCTGTAGAACAGTGTTTTAACCTCCAAAACATAATGCATAAGTAGCAGTACCTCTCAAATACCTGAGAATCCACTTTATTGCCTCCCAATGTTCTTTACCTAGATTTTTCATATAACTTCTCACAAATCCCACTGCATGTGCAATATTTGTTCTTGTGCACACCACAACAGATATCAAGCTACCAATTTCTAATGAATAAGGGATGCTGGACATGTATTCTATCTTCTCCTGTGTCTTGGGACACATTTCCTTTATTAATTTGAAACAATTGGCCAAAGGTGTACTAATTTATTTTGCATTCTAAACCTCTCCAACACCTTCTCCATGTACTCACCCTAAGATAATGTCAATTTGTGATTTTTCTTGTCTCTTGTTATTCTCATACCAAGGATTTTCTTTGCAGCACCCAAATCCTTCATTGCAAATGAATTAGATAATTTATTTTTGAGCACATTTATATCTTGCATGTTAGACCCAAAAACAAACATTTCATCTACAAACAATAGCAAGATAATATAGCTTCCATTTTCTAGCCTTTTAAAATAAACCCAGTGATCAAAATGACATCTACTATAGCCTTATTCTGTCATAAACTTGTCAAGCTTCAAATACCACTACCTTGGAGCTTGCTTTAAACCATACAAGCTCTTCTTCAACCTGCATACCAAATTCTCCTTTCCTTTGACCTCATACCCCTGTGGCTGTTACATATAAATCTATTCTTCCAAATCCCCATAGAGAAAATTGTTTTTACATCTAACTGTTCAAGATGAAAATATTCTACTACCACAAGACTTAAAATAGTCCTAATTGAAGTCATTTTAACAACATGATAAAATATTTCATCAAAATATATACCTTTCTTTTGTGCAAACCCCTTTACAACAAGTCTAGCCTTGTACCACTTTTTGCCTCCATCTTCTTGTCAGATTACTGAGA
>ML842810.1:39334-53730 GCA_009831015.1 Picea engelmannii
TCTAAGTTTGAAATGGCTATGATAGGTGAACTGTCATTTTTTCTTGGTCTACAAATTACTCAGAGGTCTGAAGGGATGTTCATTTCTCAAGAAAAATATCTAAGAGAAATGTTGAAAAGGTTTCAAATGGGATATTCTAAACCTATGGGCACACCTATGGTTACTGGATGCAAATTAAGCAAGGATGATGACTCACCTGATGTCGATCAAAGTTCATATAGGTCAATGATAGGAAGCCTGTGGTACATCACAGCATCTCACCCAGACATAATGCATGTTGTTGGAATGGTAGGAAGATATCAGTCTGCACCTAAACAAAGTCATTTGCTAATTGTCAAAAGGATATTTATATATTTGAAAGAAACAATGAACTATGGCCTATGGTATCCTAAGAATCAGAATTTTCAATTATCAGTCTACTCAGATGATGATTGGGCTAACTGCATGGATGAAAGGAAAAGCACGAGTGGAGGTGCATTCTTCTTAGGAAATTCTCTAGTAGCATGGTTGAGTAAAAAGCAAGGTTCCATTTATTTATCAACTACAGCGGCAAAGTACATTGTTGCTGCTACCTGTTGCACTCAGGTATTATGGATGATTCAGACACTTGCAGACTTGGAGGTAAAATACGCTGCACTGATCTCAATTCATTGTGATAACAATAGTGCCATCAGCGTGTCCAAGAATCTTGTATTCCACTCCAAGACCAAGCATGTTCCCATAAAATACCATTTTCTGAGAGAGCAGGTCACCAATCAGATTGTTCAGGTCCATTACATTCCAACCACGAAACAAATTGCAGACATCTTTACTAAACCTCTAGCCAAGACACCATTTCAATATCTCCAACAGAAGTTGGGTGGCATCCCGTCTCACACCTAAGAGAGTCCATCTTGTTAGGGGTAGTTTGTATTGATTGAATATTTGATACCTCTGAAAAATACTGCAACAGCTCAGGGGGAGCGTGTTTTCTTTGACATTGATGTCAAAGGGGGAGAAAAAAACAGGTCCAAGTGCCTTTGTTGCCATCAATGCCAAAGGGGGAGATTGTTGGCATGTTTTACAGGCAGCGTATGCTTGTCATTGATGGAAAGTACAATAGCAATGATGGATTGAGTACAGGTACAATGTGCTAGGCAGGCACCAGAAGTATTTTAGGGAGACGCAGCAGATCAAGCTTGTGAAGACCAAAAGAGATAGTGCAGAGGTGCACGCAGAGTGCAAGAATGTGCTTGTTCATTTGATGGCAAACAGGCAGGCAAGGAAGATCAGCAGCGATGATGGCATGGAAAGATCAGAAGCGTAAACTCCATTTCAGAGTTTCAGATACCGGGAGTTGGAGGAGTCAAGAGTCGAGACTCTTCATCATAGGAGTCCCGAAGTTGCGAAATGCGAAACGCCGAAATCCCGAAATAGGCACATCAAAAAAGACTCCATTTCGGAGTTTCGCAGACCAGTAAATCAAATATCAAAGGAACTTTAATTTTTGAAGTAGCAAACCCCGAAATCCCAAAACAGGCACATCAACAATGACTCCATTTTGGAGTTTCGGATACTGGGAGTTGGAAGTGTCGAAACACTTTATCACAGAAATGTCAGAATGCCAAAATGCGAAAAACACCTTTTGGTGCAAGTTTCGCATACTGAGAGTTGGAAGTGTTGAAACACTTCACCACAGGAATACCGAAATGCCGAAATGTTGAAATGCGAAAAACACCTTTTGGTGCAGGTTTCGGATACCGGGAGTTGGAAGTGTCAAAACACTTCACCACAAGAATGTCGAAATGTCGGAATGCCAAAATGAGAAAAACACCTTTTGGTGCAAATTTCGGATACCAGGAGTTGGAAGTGTCGAAACACTTCACCACAGGAATGCCGAAATGTAGGAATGCCAAAATGCGAAATCACCAAAGCACTTTATGGATAAATGCTTGGTCACAACTGTGGGCATGTGAAGGAAGGATATTGCAAGTTGCAAGGCTCCATTTTGTGATCGGGAGTTGGAAGAGTTAGAGTGACTTGCAACAAATTCACGAAACGCGAAATTGTGAAATGAAGTTTCGAATAAGGCTGTGGTCACAACCAGTGGTCACATTTGCGAAAGATGGAGGAAGGATCTAGTGCAACCAAGTTCAATTTCAGAGATCGCGACTTGGAGAGTCGAGATGCCTCGCAACAGGAATTTGCGACATGCGAAATGCCGAAATGCGAAAACACCTTTTGGTGTAGGCTGTGGTCACCGCCTGAGGCCACATGTGAAAGGAAAAGTGAAAGGTGCCAAAGGCACAAGGATCAATAGGTTCATAGTGTAACTGCTAGAAACTACTGATGGTTTCTATCAAAGGTCTTGAAGAGACTTCAGGGTGATATCCAGAGAAGATGAAGAGTCTCAAGGCATCTGCCAGTGGAATGAAGACTGTTGATAGAGGCGATTGACATATGGAAGAGCGTTGAAGTCTGTAACTGCAACAGAGAGGATGAGCTCGACTATGATAGAGAAGATGAAGAGTCTTGACTACTGAAGAGTCTAAGGAATCTTGACATAACACCCAGTGATGATAGATGCATGGGTTTAACCACCGGAGAAGCTGAAGAGTTGCAATGATGATCAGGAAGAGGACTCGACACGAGGAGAACATGCAGAACAGAGAGAGTGTGTTCATGCTCGAGGGAGTGAAGCGGTGGTAAGTGGAGTAGCAGTGAACAACCCGAGTTCAAACAGTGGCATGGTGAAGGGCATGCAGAGGTACTATGCATGGAGGATGAAGAAGGTGCACAGAAAGTATAAATACGCAGAACAGAGAAGAGATGGATGTTGTTGTTGAGAGTGATTTAGGCGTGTAGAAGGAGGCAATGTGAAACAACTGAAATACACAGAAGAGGGATGGTGCATTGAATGGACATGGCACAAAGAGAATAAAAGGCAGAAGAACAGAAAGCACAAGGCATGTGTGTAGGAAGACATTGATGCAGAGAAAGAAGGGTAGTGTAGCATAACAGTGATGAGACTGGTAAGCCATTGATGAACATTATATCACTGTAATAAGTTTCAGTAGCAAAGATTTATATTTTAGGGTGGTAGGGAGGTGCTAGGGAGGACTATTTTCCTCAGAGGTTCAAGTGGGTGCTTGAACACAGGGAGTTGTAGCTTCCATCTGGTTGCAGCCAGAGAAACCAGGGTGGCAGGGTGGTGCAAGGGAGAACTGTTGTTCTCTGTTATACAGGTTGGTGCCTATGTGACTGGAAGTTGGTGCTTCCATCCAGTTGGTGTTGGAACACTTAGGGAGTTGTTGCTTCTTCTAGTGGGTTCTAGAGAAACAAAGGAGTTGGTGCTTCCTTCTAGTGGGTGCTAGAGAAACCAGGGAGTCGGTGCTTCCTTCTAGTGGGTGCTAGAGAAACAAGAGAGTTTGTGCTCTCAGCAAGTAGCAGCTTGCAAAACAGAGGTTGTAGCCTCATTATGAGTTGGTGCTCATAAGTATGATAATGTACAGAATGTAAAGATTACTTATCATATAAAGAAGAAGAGGTTTTTTCCCTTTATGGGTTTCCTTAGGAAATATCTGTCTCTATGTATCTCATATGTGTGGATGATGTTGAATGTTCTATTGCTTACTTCCCTGCATTATTGTGATTGTCATCGAGTGCTCTGTAAAGAGTTTAAAATAAGAATAATTGTTTGAAGGTACTCCATGAGGGTTTTCATCCTGTTTGAAGGTCGAGAAAGTGGTTTTGTATGTTTTTTCCTTTTGGCGCTGCGAACTCATTTACCATAGTAGTTTCTTTTACATATTCGATCATAAATCCAAAACGGTGATGTGGGTTTTTCTGAAATTGTTTGTGGAGGATCATGATAATTTTATTGACTTGTTGTCCCAATTTCATCCTCACTCGGTTTGTAATTTGAGAGATATAATTAAAACACCAGTGCGCTGCAAATTGGCGTTGCAAACTCTCTGTTTTGCATAGTTGTTGGATATTTGTCTTGTTTGGAGGTTGTCACCTGTCAAGGAAGGTTTGAATGGTCTCCTAGGAGTTTTTTGAACATGGGGGACATGTGTTCCATCTCCATATCAATCAGGATGACCTGTTTCAAAAGGCATTTATCATCATAGACAAAATCCCCAAAAAATAGGAATTTGTTAGGCTTTTGTTGGAATATATTGTAACAAGACTCATAAATGGAGGAGGATCCTACGTAACTCCTTGGTTTCGACCTACTTAGGGTAGATAGAGATTATTCACTATAAATGAAAGGTTTTTTATGATAAAAGGGTTGGATTCATGAGCCAAGAGAGGAGAGAGCCAAAGATGTAGTTTTAGTTGCTCATTTGTAAGCCTGAGGGCCTATTTGTATTGACATTTTCTACCATTAAAGATTCATGAGAGATGTTATAAGATTGTCTTCTGTGTTTTTCCATTTCTTTTTTATCTTCTTGCTTGAATATATTACAAGTTTTGAGGATCATAGTTACCATTGATTGATGGATTCATGAACATCAGAGGATCTGTTGTAGCTTGCCCATTAAATCATTATTCATTGTTTAAGAAAATCTTTATCTGTTGCAGAAAGGATCTCTATATAATGGATGTTTTTCCTTTTTTCATATTCACTATGCTTCTACTCATCATTATATATCCGTTGTTTTGATATACAATTTGATTTCCTTTGATCTGTAGGATGTTATGACTCCATGCCCAATGGAATGCCTCTGCGGAATTTTTGATACCCTATACCTTTCTTTCTCAATCTTGTTGATCCACCTACTCAAACCATTTTAATCCATTTATATTATGATGGGTTCTGGGCTTGCACTTACAAAAGTCTAAGTGTGACTCTGAATGCTAACATTTTTGGCGTCGTTGTTGGGGAAGAAAGTGAAGAAATATTCTGTGGGAGAATGAAAATGATCAGATCCATCTCTTGGTGGTAGACAAGAGCAAGACACCAACTTGACTGCAATATTCTACCTGGTGACTCCAACTTCATCATAGATGAATCTATGGGCGACTCCACTAGTTTGAAATGGACAAGATTCTTTCTTAGAGGTGTGCATTTTGTGATTTCTCAAATATATTTGGTTTTCCAAACTCCATGCCTGATAGAAGTGAATGGGAAGGTTGCCTTCCTAGGTTTAGAGGGGAAAATTGGGAAATGTCAGCTGAGTTTTTACTAGATTTTCACGAGTGCATACTTAAGCTGAAAGTTATACATGAAGATGTCCTCATCAAATTGTTTGCATACTCTTTATATGGAGCAGCTCGTGATTGGTGTATATCACTCTCGGTTGCTTGTATTACTTCACTAAGACATTTTCATGTTGCATTTCGTTTGTTTTGCAAAGAGAAATTTGCAGTTGATTTACTTTATCAAGAATGATGTTATGAATTTGATTTGTTGAGTAAAGGATCAAATAGTCATAAAGAGTATGTTGCAGTAGAAAACACTTTTCATTATGATCAAGAGGATGATGATCTTCAAAGTGATAGCCAGGATGTAGATACTTTTGACATTATATAAAATGTATCTACTGTTTTAAGTTGTCATGAAAATCAAATTGTTTCCTTTGAGTATTCAAATGGTAAAGAGAAGATCTTTACTAAAGTACATACAGATCTTATTAGCATCCAACCAATATATGATAATGAATAAGATAAGGAAGAATTGCAGCAGCAGTTGGAATTCTCTTTATCACCTATTGATGAGAAGAAAACTCCAAGGATCAACGAGGAAATGTTTATCATTTCTCTACTTGCACTTGCAAAAGACATCAAACAACATATGAGTAGCTATGAAGTATATGAGGACCATAATTTTATTGATGAATCACCCTTCATAGAGGAGCAAGATGGTTTTCTTAACCAACTAGAAATGTCTTTTCATAAGTTTCATGATCCTGTGGAATTTTACATAGAGTTATATTTTTCAAAGGTTTCTAATGATACAGTTGTTGGTATGATTTCAGATCATAGTTGTAAGTATCCATTGCTTACTAACCTCTTTCTCCAAGCTTCATATCACTTGAAAATTATTTCGAACAGTTGCATGGAAGGAGTTATTTTCATCAGTTCGATACTCACCTGGTTGCATTTGAAGTATGACTTCAATTAAGCAAAGAAGCTCAGCTAAATAGATTAGTGTAGGGATGTATATAAATAATCTTGTTATGCAAGCATTTGATTTGCAGTGAGTATTTTTCAGTTTTCTATAAGGAGTGGAGGTGCTCTTAGGCATACGGGTTTTGTGGACAGAGATGAAATGGATAAGGTACTGGAACTACATGTTCTTGGCAGCTCACAGGGAGCATGCCATTCCCTATGGAGCCAGATGTTAACACATAATATTGATCATGTAAAGGAGGATTTATGGTTTTTAGAGCCTACAATTTAACCATTTCTCCAGGGATTATTTCATACCATCAACTAACAGCCTCCTCGAAGTGTGCAAGCTATATTTGAGTTGGCGCTGCGAACTAGTTAAGGAGGAGCGGTGTAGCTTGGATAGGTTGTAGGCACTCACGTTCGTACTTATCAACATCCACAGCATCCTTAGGGCCATCAGGTACTTCATGAGGGTTTTAATCCTGTTTGAAGGTCGAGAAAGTGGTTTTGGATGTTTTTTCCTTTTGGCCCTATGAACTGGAAGATAGGAGCTGCGAACTCATTTCCCGTAGTAGTTGCTTTTACAGATTTGATCATAAATCTAAAACGGTGATTGTGGGTTTTTATGAAATTTTTTGTGGAGGATCATGATAATTTCATTGACTTTTTTTCCAAATTTCAGGCTGACCCAATTTGTAATTCGAGAGATATAATTAAAACACTAGTGCACTGCAAATTGGCACTGCAAACTCTCTATTTTGCATAGTTGTTGGATATTCGCCTTGTTTAGAGGTTTCCACCTGTCAAGGAAGGTTAGAATGGTATCCTAGGAGTTTTTTTAACATGAGGGACATGTGTTCCATCTCCAAATCAATCAATATGACCTGTTTCAAAAGGAATTTATCATCATAAACAAAATCCCAAAAAAATAGGAATTTGTTAGGCTTTTGTTGGAATCTTTTGTAACAAGACCCCTAAATGGAGGAGGATCTTATGTAACTCCTTGGTTTCGACCTCCTTAGGGTAGATAGATATTATTCACTATAAATCAAAGGGTTTTTGATGAGAAAAGGGTTGGATTCATGAGCCAAGAGAGGAGAGAGTTGGAGGAGCAGTTTTAGTTGCTCATTTGTAAGCCTGAGGGCCTGTTTGTAATGACATTTTCTACCATTAAAGATTCA
The DNA here is from genome assembly GCA_009831015.1 of Picea engelmannii. Taxonomy (NCBI): domain Eukaryota; kingdom Viridiplantae; phylum Streptophyta; class Pinopsida; order Pinales; family Pinaceae; genus Picea; species Picea engelmannii. Next base: position 46,615 of record ML842810.1, read on the forward strand.
TGAGAGTTGTTATCAGATTGTCTTATGTGTTTGTCCATTTCTTTTTTATCTTCTTAATTGAATATATTGTAGGTTTTGAGGATCATAACTACCATTGATTGATGGATTCATGAACATCAGAGGATTTGTTGTGGCTTTCCCATTAAATCATTGTTCATTGTTTAAGAAAATATTTATATGTTGCAGAAAGGATCTCTGTATAATGGATGTTCTTCCTTTTTTCATATTCACTATGCTTCTACTCATCATTATATATCCCTTTTTTTTATATACAGTTTGATTTCCTTTGATCTACAGGATGTTGTGACTCCATGCCCAATGGACTGCCTCTATAGACTTTTTTCTACCCTCTCAATCTTGTTGATCCACCTACTCAAACCATTTTAATCCATTTATATTATGATGGGTACTGGGCTTGCACTTACAGCAGCCTAAGTGTGACTCTCAGTACTAATAGGTTTGAAGATCAACTCTAGGAAGTTCACCATGTCATAGACAAGGTCTTTGTACTTCTCTTGTGCATCAATTATGATAGCCACAAAGTCCATGTTATGTTGTGTCATCTCAAATACTTGCCTAAAAAGTGTATTCCTTTCGGTTGTGTGATGAGGATCCCTAATGGGAGCATATAAAGGTTCTCCTTTAGCCCAACCAACCTCTTGTCTCTTCATTCCAGCCTCTTGTACAAGCTTCTCAACCTCCTTGTAGGATTCCTCACAATGTTTTCTATAGAAGACAAGGTGTATATCAACATTCATCATCTTTAATTTGGAAGGAATTCCCTTATAAAAAATCAATGTGCCACTCCTAACAATGGTTTTCTTATGCTTGTTCTAGCTAAATCCTTTTGAAAGAAGAGTGGTATCCCTTTTGCACCTTTTCCTTGTCTTTCCAAACTACTTTATGATGGTTCATGTAGAGGTGGGTTGATACCTTAGCTTGGTGGGAGACTTGTCCTTACTTAGGCTATCATCATTCTCACATATGGGGATTAGGCTTACCCATTCCATATTTCCTAGTGCTTGTAGCTTGAATGAAAATCCTTATAAGGAGAGGGAGGTGGTGATTTCCTATAGGTAAAGTAGGCCTCTAGTATGCTCAATGTGCAATAATTAGATAATTTAATCTTGTGATTTAAATATAGGTTTATTGAGTGCTCACAAAAAATGAGAGGGACCTTGTCATGATCTACCATAATGCCAATGCTTATTAACCATTTGAACCCACGCAAAAAGAGAGCATCATATTGAGTTGTAGAATTGAGAATATCTTAGATTTATGCCTCCACCTTCTAAACTCATGGTACACATCATTTGAGGATAGATGTATGCATTGTTTATCATGTAGCCACCCATCCTAATTATGTTTAGTTGTCACCCCATGTGACAAAATCAAAGCTTACTCTTAAATAAAAATATATTATGAATATTAATTTTCAAGGATGAATTTCTTAGAGTATTTCATATTCAACTCAACTCATTAAACTATGACCTATATATCATGCAATTTACTCAATAATAACCAATTCCGCATGAACTTTTCCATCAGAAAATTTCTCAATATATTAATATATATAGTGTTCTCATGTACATGTACATTGACAAAAAACATCCATACTCCAAACCATACCAAGAGGGATCCAACAAAAACAACCACCTCTTCAAGAGATTAAAGTACCATCCTAGTTATTGAGCTTCCACAACATACGGGATAGAAACCTATAATACTATGATGGATTTAACCTCCATAACCAACTATAAAAATACACAATCTCAAAAATACAACATAGTCTCCAAAAATATAGAAGTTCAGGCACTAATAGAGATGCAAAAAGTGAGAGGGGCCCTCATGTCCTTCTATCCATTTATTAAATTTGATCTTCCCTTCTGGAGCCTGAAATGATTTTTTGGATAAGGCATCTGCCACCCAGTTCTATTCCCTATAGATATGTGCAAACCTGAGTGTACAAAAGGATTTGGCTAGTTCCAAGATCATGTCCTTCCAGCCCACTAGAGAGGTAACATGTAAATTTCCCCTGCAATTCAACCAGTCAATCACAATTTTTGAATCTCTAAAGACTTGTAGATGATCAAATCCCAGTCGGGATGCCAAAGTTAAGATCACCCAAACTCCTAGAATTTCAGCCCTTGTGTTTATACCAGGGCCACAATTGAGGGTCCACTTGTAGTTAGTGTCTTCGGAAATTTTTAAAACACCCCCTACACCACTTAGTAATCCATTTTCTTGGGATGCACCATCAAACCATCCTCCATTAGGTAGAGTATACACATGAGTCTTTAAGTTCATAAGACACTTCCCTTTCCGAGGACCCAAACCATCATAGTTTTCCAACAATCCCAGAATTTTATAAACAACTGTCTGAATGGAAGGAATATGATTTTCAAAGATTTTCTTGTTTCTTTCCAACCAAATGAACCAACAGGACAAAGAGGGAAAAGTACTAAAGTTCCAATCCTTTTTAGTCCAACTATCAAAACAGATTGATAAAGAGTTACCTTTCCAAGTAGAACTTGTAAGAAATGTAGATTTTAACTTCTGCCACACCTAAAGAGTAAAAGTGCATTTGACAAACAGATGCAAGACAGACTCACAATCCATGGAACATAATAGACATAGGCTTGGTCCTTCCCAACCTTTTTTGATAAGGTTATCCCAAGTTAGGATTTTATCTTCCACTACAAGCCAAGTGAAAAGTTTGATTTTTAAGGAAATATCCCAAGACCACATATGCCTCCTCCAACCTACAGACTGTTGCTGCCAAAGTTTTTTTTGTAAATCATTATAAACATTTTTAACAAATAGAAATCCCGAATTGTCTCCACCAGTCCAGATTAAGTTGTCTTCTCTTTTTCGGAAATGAATCCCCGATCCAATTAAAGACTTACAAAAAGAATTCCATTCAAGATCTAGAACACCTGAAAGTCCCAAATCAGAACTACCTTTCCACTGAGCAATTATGCACCCCTTCGAGTTCTGTGCATTGGCTTGAAAGAGATATCTGATATTTGTATTCTTTAAAGCCAACAAAAGGTCCTGTGAGAGAAGTGAAGAGTTCTCAATGCCCAGTATCTTGTCTTGGCCAATTAAAACAGAGTGCCCATTTCTAGGATTCTAACTTAACGAGTGAGTGATAAGTGGAAGAGACTTTAGTAGGTTTTTCCAAGTCTGTGAAGCCAAGGGTTGTTTAGTCGTGGTCGATCTGAACTAGGTAGAGACATAAATATAAGGTAGATATTTATCCTTAATCACCATGTGCTGACTCCCATCCCTTGTCAAGACATGCCACAAAGAATTTTCAGCCAACGCTCAGTTAAAATGGTAAATATTTCTAAGACCCCAACCACCGAAAGATTTTGGTTTAGCTAGCACCTGCCAATTGCAAAGATGGAAATGGTGAGCAATACTACCACCTGACCAAAGGAAGTCAAAGATCAATTGACGAATCTTATTAAGCACAGAAACAAGGATTGTCGCTAGAGCCATCCAGTAAATTGGTTGGGTTTCCAACACCACTTTAACAAGGATGCAATGACCACCTAGAGATAACCACCTGTCACACCAGTGTCCAATCCTATTTTCAAATTTTGCTATGAGCCATCTCCAATCATCAAATTTAGATTTCTCGACTCTTAAAAAATATCCCAAGTATCTAAACCATTCATCCAAGTCAGCAAAATTAAAAGAAAAAGATTCTTTAAACTTGTCCAACATCTCCCCTTGGATGCTCGAGTGGTGAAAAGTATATTTTCTCAAATTTACTTTCAACCCCGAAGCACAGCATAACAAATTCAGAAGGGTTTTTATCTCCAACCACTCCTCTAAGCAGGCCTTTGTCATGATGAGGATGTCGTCAACAAAGAAAAGGTGGAGAATTTTTACAATCCTGGAGAACTTCACCCTCGTCAGACTTCCCTCAGTTTGGCCTTTTTCCAACAACAAGCTAAAACTTTCCACAACTAAAATGAACAGTAAAGGTGACAATGTACAACCTTTCCTTAAACCACGGTCACTCTGAAAAAAAAGGGGAAGTCTCACCATTTATAAGAACAACAAAAGAGGATTTGACTACATATCTCATAATCCAGTCAATAGAAGGCAAACTAAAACCCATTTGAATGAGGATCAATCTTAAAAAGTCCTAGTTTACACAGTCATACGCTTTTTTTAAGTCTAGCTTTAAAATTAGAGGCTTCAACTTTTTCATTTTTATACTGTGTAGACACTCTTGGGTCGTCCCTATAACATCCAATATCTGCCTACCTTTTAAGAATCCAAGTTGTTCACTCGATAGTGACCTCAAGAGAATAGGCTTTAGTCTATTAACTATCACTTTTGCTATCAACTTATAGCATAAGTTACAGAGCGCTATGGGTATGTAGTCTATGAAAGTTGTAGGTTTATTTTCCTTTGGAATCAGCTCCAGAAAGGTGGAGTTTAGAGAGCTTAGAACCTTTCCTCTGATCCTAGAGTCCTCCACCAACTCTAACAAATAATCACCAAGCATCTCAAAGAAATGAGTGAAAAATTAAACCGTCCAACCATCAGGGCCCAGACTTTTATCTTTTGCAAAGCACTTCAAGACCTCCCAAATATCTGACTTTGTAAAGGGACAATCAAAAAGTAAAGTATCCTCCTCATTTACAAAACGAGGAAAAAGACTGGCAGTATAAACTTGATTCGTTGGGGAGGGAGGATCGTCGATTTCAAATAAGCCTTTAAAGTGTATTTTTGCTTCTTTTTTAAGAGCCTCTTGCCCTGTGTGGTACAATCCATCCTCATCCAGAATCTCCCAAATATGTTTATTATTCCTTCTAGCACTGGAAAATTTATGAAAAAACCTTGTATTCTGATCACTGATTTCATCTAGATTTCTCTGCTCCTCTATCTCCAGAGTTCTTCATCAAGGAGAAGTAATGAATTACGTTCTTCCTCCAATTTTTTAATGTGGAAATCAGGAATCAAATCCCTCCCATCCCTTGGAATTGATGAAAGTACTACATGTAGCTCCTCCTCCAACGATTCTAATCTAAAGAGTTTTTCACTTCTCTAGAGCCTTGCCCAATATTTGATCCAGGTTTTTAACACTTTCAGTTTCTACACAAATCTATGTTGAATATCAGATTCCACCAAAAAACCTTGATCTAGCCAAACATATTTTATGATTGCGTTGAACTATGCCTCCACCAATGAGGACTGGTTTAACTTAAAAGGGTAGGCCGAAGGAAACTGCTGAAATTCAAATTGTGCAACCACTAGAGCATGATCCGAGATAAAAGGGTATTCCACCCAGGATCTTAATATTCTCACTTCACTTAATAGATTCTCTGATACTAATATATGATCCATCCTTTTGGCAATGTTGTCAACCCCTACTCTGTCATTCCTCCACGCAGGGACCAAGACATCCGGAAGCAAATCCACTAAGTGATTTTCCTGGAACAAGTCTTTAAAAAAGCTCGCCAGTTTGTCTAGGTGTGTCGAAGCTCCCCATACCTCGTCCTCTCTAGTAGTGAAGTTTAAATCCCCTGCAACAATCAAATTATTAGAAGCCAACAATCCTCTAGAGGCCACTTGTTCCCAAAAATGTTTCCTCTCACTACCAGGCCCATATACATTGAGTAGACAAATCTGCTTGTTATTCTCTAAAGAAGAGCCAGAAAGTAGAATTCCTCCACAGCAGAGGAAAGGATCCAAAACTAGCTTATTATGATCCCACATCACTAGTAACTCTCCAGGATTACCAACAGAACTAACAACACAAGATAACCAACCTGGGAAAAAAATTAGCATAAACAACCTTGCTTTTTCTTCATCCACAAGAGTTTCCTGTAAGAAAATAATATCAGGTTTTGTCTTTTGCAACAATCTGTGCATGGAGGTTGCTTTCAGGGTCCACCCCACCCCTCTGATAATTAAGGAAAGAAGAATCATGGTTTATCCCTAGCAAGGGATTTCATGCCTCTAAGTGCCCCGTTGTCGATAACAGTAGAAGTAAGAGAAACAGGTAAAGGAAGAGAACCAGTGGATTTTTTACTCACACTCCTCATTTTAATGGGGGAGGTCTCAAAACCCAAACCCTTTGACCAGGAGAAATAGGAATTTTGACCCCCACCAGACTTTTCTAACTACCCTGAAAGACCAAAACCGGTGGACTTTAAAATTTTCCTCCCTTTAAAAGTGGGGATAGAGAGAGGAGTGACAACCTCTTTGTGCAATGGGACTAGAGACTCTATATTATCCCCCAGGGAGCACTCACCAAGATCCGACTCTCTGTAACCCAACAAAATATAAAAATCCCTCTCCTCCTCACTGGGCATGCCCCTAAACCCCAGAGTTTCCATGGCTTCCTCGGTCCTTAAACCCCCAGAAGGAGACAAGTTACAGGTAGGAGAAACAAAGTTTACTCTAGCCTCCTTATGGGAGGAGTTCACCTTCTCCATACTACACTCAAACTTTCCCCTCACAGAGGGTTGAGGGACAGTCTCCAATGAGAGGGTACCTTCCCTAGCTTTCGTTGGGAGGTGAGACTGGGAATGCACAGTTTCAGCCGTTGTAGGAGTGTTAGAATCCAGAGAATCCCTTTCCCAGGCCGAGAGTGTAAAATAGAAGGAAGGACAGAGAGATTTTAGCTTACATGTGACAGTGTCTATGACTGCTGGACTTGGAGAATCCATAAACCCAGTACCAGCAGCAGCTTGAACAAAGGAGTCAACACCCGATGAATCACAACGGTACTCCTTCCTAAGATGAGAATTTTCTGACTCCTCCTCCAAAAATCCCTGACAATCACTTCTCATGTGGTCAGTTTTACGACAAAGAGTACACCGAAAAGGTAAACCCAAGTAATCCAAATTTTTGCAAATAGTGTGACCACGCCACTATATATCAATGGACTCCAGAAGACCAAAATGAATATCAACTTCAACTAGGATCTTCCCCAATCCTCTTTCAGGAGCACTCATCGCCAGGTCATCAACTTTAATGAACCAACCTAGTGCATTACCAATTGCATCCAAAGCTTTCTCATTCCAGATATTTAAAGGCAAACCTGGTAGTAGGACCCAAAGGTGCCTAAAATGAAAATAATCACTAACA